>CAJQZM010033052.1:35789-46831 GCA_907164665.1 Colias nastes | reverse complement strand
GAAATTGTACATAGAGATACACTGGCTTTAAGAGGGGATATAGACTTTTTTGTCACAAATTCAAACTGACGCGCTATGAATATATATATGCAGATCGATTGTCTCGTTAAAGTGTGAATGTAGCCACTGGCACAAAACTAATAAAAATCAATTATAGGAGGTTCACCCTATCTAAACATGTTTATAGGCGATTGAAAACCACCAATCCAACACGTCTTAAAATATTCAGTGACAAATTAAGTACCTTAAAATAGGCACACCTACCTATATCATCAAAATCTGGTGTACCAGCTGTATTATATCACGTTTGACAAATTTACATTTTCTGCATAAGAATACCATAAATAAATTGAGGTGAACCATATAATCTCATTCCTTTAACAACTATATCTTATGTAATACTAATAACAAACGAATATAGAAAGCTAATTAGGCACGCGCTTGAATTTGCAAATCAGGCCCACTTCATATATTCATAATTTATATAAATATTCAATAACTTAACGGTCTAGAAAGTTGTCTAAAATATTAAATAGTATAATATTAACATTCTTCGAATAACAAACCTCTGCATGGTACGTGACACTGCTTAATTCATGACTTTTTTTAAGATAAAGAATACAGGGGTCAAATTGCGTTCACCTTTAGCATTTTTTTTTCAAATACCCTCAAATTTACTAACATACATTTTTGTTGTTTATTTTTGTTCTTAAATATGGGTTTAGAAATACTGAAAAACTACTACGACTTATCTGGTAATAAATGCCTGTAATTTTTATGTTTTTTTTTTTCATCATTAGATGAGATGAACACTGTTGTAGCGCAGCAGTTGTATTCATTGTTATATTTATTTTATACCCATAACTTCCCATTACAACATGTGTCCCTCTTTCCACCACCCTTGGGAATCACAGATCTACATGCATAACATTAGAAGCAATTTATCCAATCTTATGACGTAACGCAATATGTATACACCTATTATATTGTTGCATCAAGTAATACGTCAATATGTATGTACCTATGTATTGTTGCATAAAGTAAATGCAAATACGTGCTATGAGCTGGCAAATAGGAGCCACGACTTCCTCGAGCGTTTAGGAAAAGTTATAATGACTCGAGTTACGCACACTGGCTCTAATTACACACGAAACAATGCGACGCGCGAGCTTAGCCGCCGGAAAATTGAAGGTATAGTGATGATCGTAACTATCGATAAAGTGTAAGTATCGATATTTGTGTAATTATCGTCTTTTGCGTAATAAATGTAAAGCTCTGTCTTAAAACTATGAAATATTTTCGATATAAAAACGCTAAACAGAGAAAACTGTCATGAGTAGTTTTTTAGTATTTTTTTATTATTATTTTTTGCATGCATGTAGCATCAGTGTAAAAAATATAACAAAAAGTAAGCAGTAAGGATATAAAACAATTAAAATCCAAAGAATTATTATTTTTAATGAAAGCAATGAATTTGAAAATTCATGCTTTAGTCATGAAAATAAAATACAATATACATCTTTACTAAATATTAAAAGGATAATGCAAGGTAAACGTAATTGAAATAAAAGAACCTATTAATGTTTCTTCACATTTTATTTAAATTGTACTATACACGATTTGTATAGATGCTAATTTTCTATCGATATCATGCATTTTGACCATAATTTGATAAAGAAACAAATATTCTTGATCCAGTTGTTACTTTTACTATCGATTAAACTATAACATCACTAATATTTTCATACAACAATGGTAGAATCTTGGCAAGTGCAATATTATAAATAAGAAATGCCATAAAGTTCCTAGTTTGTGTCGACACCCCACGGAGTTTTGATCATGGTGAGTTTATTATATTTTAATGCATTACTTTTTAACTAACTCTTTCTTCATTAGATAAGAAACATTGTTGAATTATGTACTAACTTATGTGGTACTACAGCCTAATTGGATGTAGGTATTACCAGAATTTACTATACTAAAGATAAAGATTAGTACCTCACGGATATTAATTTTTTCAATTCAATTTATCGGATATAAAAGCTCTTCTCGGTATAGAAAGTATAATACTTTGTATAAAATGTTTCGCATCTGTATAATATTCGACTGAACTAATCTTAAAAAGAAGCTCTGTATATAATCAAAAATGAACAAAAAATAAAACAAGAAATTCCCTTCTCATTTCTCAAATTAGCAAGAATGGCCATCGGAATTCGGTTTAATCATCAACTTATATAACATCACAGTCGAGCAAACCGCATACGAAACACAATAAATAACAATTAAATTTAAGATCTTCATTGCGACACGATCGTGACCGGCTAGGGAATATCGACTAACGGTTGTCGATATTTGGCTGTTATCGATAAATCATAGTGAAGTACCGCATCGATACCTTCACTTTAAGATACTTACTTGACCGTAATAGCCTATCGTTAAAATTTATTTGAAAGCTAATGTATGAATGCTTTTTAACAAGATTGATTTCTTAATTATAAGCTCTGATACTCTTGCGATTATTTTATGTTACACTGTAAGGTAAAAGTGTATTACAGCCTTAACTAAAGTAAACGTAGATTTAGCTACTATTACAAATTAATCTCCGTCTTTTAAGTAAGAAATAGCTTAATTTTTTTCTAAACCTGTTAAATTAGTGAGCTTATAAGTGCTAGCTTACGCTCTTTCAAAATTTTTATATTTGTTTGTATTTTTCTTACGTTAAAATCGTTTATTTTATCTTAGAGACAAACTCAACAAATCAATCACAAAACCCAACCGTTTGACATTGTAGGTGCTGTGCTGACGCAGGATTTTCGGTCGCGTCGCACATTCACATAGCGTCGCCCCCCAGTTGTCCCATAACTCGCGCCACGGACCCACGTCTTGTAGTTAGTAAATTAAAATAGTATATTTTTGTGTAATTTAGAGGAATATATAATTTCCATTGACTGCATTCTTTATTTTCATCTCCCTACACACAGCTACACTAAATTGGTGACCCCGACGTGATCTCGCCCGACGACAACTGGGGGGCGACGCTATGTGAATGTGCGACACGACCGAAAATCCTGCGTCAGCACAGCACCTACAACATCACATACCTACCGTTTGAATAGCTTCATTCAACACAGAGATAGCCCATCTCACCATTACACACAATATCTATTACGTAACCACGACAGCGAAGCACATTCCCATAGCTTTCACTGCACCTGTCCGAGAAATAGCTTACCTTATCTGTGGTTAATTACACGATGTTCTATTGTTTGTGGTTGACCGCCAGATTTTTGAATCTGTGGTTGCGTAACCGTCGATCGAGACATGACGTCTAGTCGGAAAGATTGAATATTGGTTTGTTATGTGGCTCAAGTATTTGCCCTACCTGTATTTTGATTCGTAAAGATTTGAAGAATTAAAATAATAGAAACTCATAAGAGGTCCGAGTCCCATCAGTGGCAACATAATATATGGGCTGATGATGGTGATGATGAAATAATAGAAAGAATTCGATTATGAGGCGGGATTAGAACCTGCGTCTTTTATCTTTCATAGAAAACAGTCCTACTAATATTATAAATGCGAAAGTTTGCGAGGATGTGTTTGTTACCTACTCTTTCACGCAAATACTACTGAACCGATTACAATGAAATTAAGCACACATATAGAAGGTAACTTGGATTAACACATAAGATAGGTTTTATCCCGGAAATCCCACGGGAACGGGAACTATGCGGGTTTTTCTTTGAAAACGCGGGCGAAGCCGCGGGCGGAAATCTAGTAATTTTCATAAACTGGATCGCCTTAGCATATAGAAAGTAAAAGAAAAAGCAAAAAAAATATATAGGTACTTGCAGAAATATCTAAAAAATATTCGTAACAATGTAACGAGATGATAGTGAACGTCCCTAATTGTGTAGTAGGTCAGTTAATTTGAAAAATTTCGCTAGCTTTAATTGATGAAGCACTTTCGAGATAATTAACGTTATACACTATTATATTAATTTGACTATTTTGTACGAACTTACGACTTATTATTTAGTAAAGAACAATAATTATGTTTGAATGATGAGATGAAGGCCCGTAATTACCTAAACAGTGACATTAACCAATCACCTTATGACCTATAATTCGTATACCTAAAAGGACAGTGCTTATTTTCCGTCTTTATGTAGGTATAGGTAGGTATTTGTTGACATCTCTTTTAAATAAGTGCATAAGAATAGAGTTCAGGATTGACATTAACTTTTTATCAGTGTATATTATTCTACTGTACTTTTCTTCGCCCTATTAAAATGAATGATAAGTTATAACTTATATGTATAGTTATTTATTTACGCCTACCTTCTTGCCCTTTTCTATAAGTCATATCAATTTCATTATATGACTATTCATCATTTTCAATTGATATCTATACAAGGTAATGCTATAATATCAATAATGCTGTAAGATATCACCTTTGCGATACTCCCACTATTATTAACATATTTTGTTTTTATAAAAATCTTATTTATGTAGGTAATCCTTTGAATTGTTACTTCAAGATAGAACTGCATTTTAGATAATACTAGCTTTCCGCCTGCGGCCTCGCCCGCGTTTTCAAAGAAAAACTCGCATAGTTCCCGTTCCCGTGGGATTTCCGGGATAAAACCTAGCCTATGTTGCTCAGTGAAGATGCAGCTTTCTAATGGTGAAAGAATTTTTGAAATCGGTCCAGTAGTTTATGCGTGAAAACCATACATACATACATAATTACAAACCTTTCCTCTTTATAATATTATAATATAATATTAGTATAGATATATTAGTATAGAAGTATAGAAATATAGATAGATTTCAATACTCTTTTTGTAAATTATGGATAATACCTACTTAATAATTATAAACGCGAAAGTTTTAAAATACATATGGATGGAAGTATGTTTGTTATTGTTACTCTTACACGAAAAAACTACTGAACGGATTTGGATGAAACTGCCGGAACATAGAAAGTAAAGCTAGTAAAGTGTAAATATATAAAGAAGTAAATATTATATCTCTGTACACGATGCAATCACAATCTGATGCAATTCGAATACTGGGAATAAATCTCTATAGTTTTTGCAGCAATTTGCAGTCACTGCGATCGTTAGAAGGAATATTTGTGAAAGTATCAAGTAATAACGGAGGTTAAGGGTTAGTCATGTACCACAGATACCGAATTTGTTACTGAAGATATCACGATACAGATAAATAAGGTTTAGACACTGAAGGTCTTACTGTTGTATTATATAAGTACTTTCTACAATTCATCGATTCATTAATATTGAAAATGAAATATAATTTTCTGTTATAATTTAAACACCAGCCATTCCCAAGATTTTTCCCGAATTGAACTAGAATTAAAAATATTATAAGTATCCGAATTATAAAATATGACAAATTCTCAAAATCCAACTCGATGTGTAGTTAGAAAAAAATCGTTTTTTTTTTTCTTAAATATTCTTTTAGTAGGGCTAGTTTTTAGGAGGAAGTACGAAGTTCTGTAACTTTCTGTGTACCTAATGTGTAGTCACCGGAAATACTGTTCTTTTTGGAAAGTTTTTTTTTATATAATTTTAAAATGAACTATAGAATATACCTCTCTTCATATAGGTACCTATATGAGAAAAAAATTAAACACGTTTAAAATTATAAGATAGTATACGTAAGGTATACTTATGTCTAGTCACTAGTAGGTATAATTTTAAATTGTCAGTCAGTCTCAATATTTTCATATACAAATGCAAAGTATGTAAGATCTCTTTCAAAGTATAAATTACAAATTATATTTTTGGAACCAATGCATTTATATCTCACGAAATGCTAATTTTATCGAAATCGTGTATATTTTTAACTTTTTAACTAACTTTAATGTAAGAAAAAGCGATTTGAAAGTAAAAGCAAATGGAAAGCTTATATATTTTCTAGATGTTTATCTTCTATTGAATAATCATCCGTAACGACCTTAGACCTAGGTATAGCATGTCTTAAGTATTTAATTATTTAGACTAAGCTAGCTATCCACTATCTTCCTTTTCACAATGCAACTATTTATAGGTAATTGTATTATTTATAAAACAAACATTACAACTAATATGATAGTGAAACTTGAAAATTTTTGTAACTTATTTCAGCTTTCAAAAGTATAAAATCATCACAAACCTGTACTTTATATTTCCCCTGTTAGCACCTGTGATATTACAAAATACCTACAAATATTCATTTACGTCTGAAAAATACTATGTTGCTAATAAAGTGCAATGAATCTTAGAAAACTCGAAAATATTTCCTTTTAATTCGAAGTGCTGTTCAGCGCATAAACAGTTCCTGGGTTCAATCCCCGGAACATGCTAAAGAAAGTCTATTACAAGGCTAAATAATTACAATATTGTCACTAAATATTATAAACAACATCCGCTCGTCCCACTTCCGATATCTCCGACTACAAAACTCGCTTATTTCGAGTTCAGTACTCAAAATAAGTTCATTTCAAGAATACATTAGCACGATTGCATAATAACTCCCATTGACCTATAAAGCGACGCAAAAACTCGCGCTACGTAACAGTCAGTGCTCCGACGTGACGCAAGGCACTTTCTCTCGGTATGTCACTGACCGGCGCGAGCGCATGGATCGTACGGATTTGTCCAATACGTTTTCAGTATCTTGCATAACATTCGGATCTATTTACCTTTTGAATTCATTTAAAGGTTAGAATAATAGAGATGGAATGTAAAGTATGATTTGAAAGTATTTTGGATAGGCATTGTTTTTTGAAATAACAAAAATTGTGATTGGAATGTCGATTCCGATTTTAGCACCTCTTCAAATATAGTTAAAACAGTTATCTGACACTGAAGTAGTCTGTATTTATACTATCTACATGAACTGGCCTGTTTGAATACGCATCATGTTATCCATAGTTACTACTTAGTTACTAATATTATAAATACGAAAGTAACTCTGTCTGTCTGTCTGTTACTCAATCACACCTTAACTACTGAACCAATTTGCATGAAATTTGGTATAGAGGTATTTTGATACCCGAGAAAGGACATAGGATAGGTTTTATCCCGGAAATCCGACGGGAACGGGAACTATGCGGGTTTTTCTTTGACTGCGCGGGCGATGCCGCGGGTGGAAAGCTAGTTATAAATAAAATTCTATATTTTTTTCAGATAGTAATATACGCTGTATGCATCTTAACAAGTGCCGCATACGAGGTTAGAAGCGATGACGAATATAACACAACCACCTTGTTTCCTGTAAATAAAACATTAAATAAAAAAGAAGTAAACGAAGAAATAATTACCATCACAGATGAAACAAGTAAAGAACACAGAGAATCAAATGAAATAGACTTAGATACAGATAACAAAGAAATAGAAACAACTACACAGAAAACTAATCAAGAAAATGTAGATCCGATAAAATTTCATAAAAGTGAAACTACAACATGGAATGTAGATGCTACTTTAACTAATCCCAAAATAAAATATGAAGAAAAAGAAGAAATAGAACATACTAATAAAAATAAAACTGATGACAGTAAAGTATTTAAACCAAGTCAGCAGTTGGGAAACTTTTACGATGAAGATGCTTTTATTATTCCGACTGTGAGGCATACTGAACCATTCACTCCTGTTAAAAGTGGTTTTATTAGGTAAAAATCTTTTTCATACCACTATTAAATAAAATTTATTAGTAACTTCAAATACTTATAACATTACAATATTGCTCTGCCTTCTGAACTAGGTAATTTAAAATTTGAAATAAAATTTAGCCAAAATTAGTAAATAGACATTAGGTCATGGTACCATTTATCATTTCAGTTCACCAAACGATTTCTTCAAGCTGGATTACAAGAAACCCAAAGAGTATCTCGACAAGCCGTACAAAGAAAACAATTTCTACAAGCCAATAAAACCTGATTATGATTCCAAACCAACTGTAGAAGTGCCTGTAAAGTTACCGGCTGGTTCGCTGTACAAGAATCCAGGTCCGTTTAAAGATAAACCAGGCTCTGATGGGGATGGAGATGACTTTGGACTTGAATTCCATGATGATAAAGAAAAGGAAGTGAAGAAATAGTGAGTATCTCATTATATTGTTATTGATTGAAGTCATGGTAAGAATTTTATTGATCCGTAAAATAGGTTCTTTAGAATAATAAGGACATGAGTTATCGTTTACCTAATTTTTTAGTTGTAATCTCATTATTTTAAGATTTTACGGCTTTAGGCATATTTATAGAAACTGGAGTGATTACAAAGTCCTACATAGCCATTAGCTACCATATTAAGACTAATATTAAATCGCAACAGTTTAAAACACAACTCAACAGTTTAAAACTTCGATTTGACTGGAACTCGAAAGTTTTAATTTCCACATACCAAGACCAAATTATAATCTGGGGCAAAACAAAAGCAAAAGTGTACTTTAGTTACTTTAATAGAATTACTTAGCGAAAGGCAGAATGTTTACAAATAACATAATGAGATGTTGTGATGATAATCCGTAACAATTACTGATGCGGATGAAAGCTCATAGTTAAGTGGGAGATTGGTGTAGTGATGGACGAAATTTTAATCATTATTTAAATTTAATTTTAAATCGAGTTTAAGGCTTGTTGGTCTTCTTTAATTTCTTGTTAATTAACAAAAAGTTCATCTCAAACTGAACCTAATTTAAACCAAAAAATTAATCCTACTTAGGTTGGTTTAAAATACAAGTCACTTTAATTAGTTCGAATAATTCACAAAAAATTCAATAAAATTTCCCCGAAAATATTATACAGATACGTAATTTAGTTATGTATTATGTTATGTCTATTATCTGTCGTTTTATATTATGTGTATTTTAATAAATATTGTATAAGTATCTTTTGTATTACTTTATAACATTTTATTAATATTAAGCACATCACTACTCCATGCGTACATACATCACTAGCCTACAATTATTCAGAGAGTACATACCGACGTATCCTTTCACTTAGTAGAGAATTAATAATTTCGCCGATGTATGCTAAATGGACGTCGGATTGTAATAAATCTATACGATTTTAACGTTCATTTTATGTTAAGACTAGCTTTCCACCCTAGGCTTCGTCAGCTTTGTCTAAAATATAATCTATACTAATATTATAAAGCTGAAGAGTTTGTTTGTTTGAACGCGCTAATCTCAGGAACTACTGGCCCGATTTGAAAAATTATTTCCGTGTTAGATAGCCCATTTATTGAGGAAGGCTATAGGCTATACAGGGTGTAATCGTTAAGTGTGCACAGGCGATTTTTCCGTAACTATTGCAGATATCAAAAAACTTTAAACTGATATCGAAAGTACTTTACCTAGTGAGTAAAATGGCCGTAATAAATTTTTAAAAATAAAACGGGAAATATAAAAAAAAATATCTTTAAACCCTCTAATACATTTAGTATGAGATATGAATATCCCATGTACATTTAATATGAAAGATTTTAGCTTTCTCTTTCTTTTTTTGGTTTTCTGCTTTAATTACTTCGCAAATTTGAAGGGAAGTTCAATTAGAAACTTTAAATAGAGCTCCTCATGGTATTGCACAATGAGGACGTCATTTCGAAAATCTGCTATGAATACAAAATGTATGGGAAATCAAATGTATGGGAGCGTTTAATGTAATATTTTTGGATATTTCTCGTTTTATTTTTAAAAATTTATTATGGCCATTTTACTCATTAGGTTAAGTACTTTCGATATCAGTTTAAAGTTTTTTGATATCGGCAATAGTTACGGAATAATCGCTTGTGCACACTTAACGATTACACCCTGTATATAATCATGCTAAGACCAACAGGAGTGGAGCACTGCGGGTAAAACCGCAGGGCACAGCTAGTAAAATATATACTTAATACTACAACCTTCCTCGAGAATCACTCTATTTATTAAATACTGAAAATCTGTTCCGTAGTTTTAAAGATTTAAGCATACATAGGGACAGACAGACAGCAACACTGACTTTTTTACACCATGTAGTGATAGTGATACAACGCTGCATGAAATTCAAATTCAAGAATATATTAAAGTTTTATAACTTCTTAAAATCGCAACTGTAAATTGATTTGGTGCATAGAATATTAATATTATGCAGCTTTCTAAGTTTTAATAGCTTATATTTCTTTTGAAAGAAAGGATCTTGCAATTTGACTTTTGAATTACGTATATCCATACTTTAATATTATAAATGCGAAAGTAACTCTGTCTGTCTGTTACTCAATCACGCCTTAACTACTGAACCAATTTGCATGTTTGGTATAGAGATATTTTGATACCCGAGAAAGGACATAGGCTACTTTTTACCCCGGGACATAGGATAGGTTTTATTCCGGAAATCCCACGGGAACGGGAACTAGGCGGGTTTTTCTTTGACTGCGCGGGCGAAGCCGCGGGTGGAAAGCTAGTATAACATAATATATTTATACGTAATTATATAAATAATTTTTCAGTATCTAATTGCTTACTAAATTTAATTAAGTTGTAGTGTTTATTTGCTATATTATTGTTAATTATTCTACACTTGACATGATTTTTCTCATTCTGTAGTTAGGTGTTTGAGAGGAAAAAACCTTTGAAGTTTATATTATTATGTAATTAGTATTAGTATCTATTTTATTTATGGACTACGGATGCCAAATCTTGCCTTGAAAATAATCTAAACATAGCTAATTTATTCAATTTGTTTATTTAAAACAATTTATAGCATTCAAAGCTCTTCAAACAAAGCCGAAAGCGTACAGGACGTACAATTTAATAGCTTTTGAGCAACGTTTGTCATAAGTGTGCCACTTTTCCTTCTAAATAAATAAAAAACCTGATCTTTGAGCATCCGCCATGCTCTATGCGGATATTATGACATGAGTGTAATGGTATATTGATGATTCAGATGTGTTTTGATGGCTCGTGCTGATAAGGTTATAGTTGAACTACTAGTAAAGTATTATACAGGGTTACAGGTTAAGTCGACCTATTCCTGTTAAGAGCGTATA
>CAJQZM010033052.1:0-30789 GCA_907164665.1 Colias nastes | reverse complement strand
TATACGCTCTTAACAGGAATAGGTCGACTTAACCTGTAACCCTGTATTTGTGGTTTAACATTGCCGGTGCTTGTATGATCGAGTTTCGGATGTTGATATGTTTTCATACTTCATATTACTGTTTTTTGAGTTATTGAGTATTATATTTTGAGTATTTTTCAGTTTTGTGGATTTTGCTACTTAGTTAGTAGAGGTGTGATAAGTGTTTTTAGTTTGAGAAAAGAATGTTCATATATTGTTTAATGTATCCTTACTTTTTTGTCATAAGGGACGAAAGTTTTTATTGTTTCCTTCATAGTTTACTACACTTTACTGTTATCTATAAGCTAATATATTTCCACAGTAAGAACCCCTGGCAGGGCCTCCTGCACCTGATCACAGCGCTGGTGCCGGTTGGCATCATAGTGTCCGCCCTCACGCCCAACCTTATCGAACTGCACACTGTTGAGAATACACCGTGAGTATTATTACTTCGTACATTTCTTACCAGGTTGACTGGTAGAGATTGCTGTTCAGGAATAAGGCCACCAATTGTGTACAATTGATGCCTTTTTGTAATTCATTTTCTGCTTTGTCCTCTCTTGTTTGTACAATAAAGTATAATATTATTTATAATATGTTCAACTATTTCATTTATTTTTAATTGCAATTATAATAAACTGGAAGGTTTTTTTAATTCGTCTAAAAAAAATATCTAATTTCAATAAATCCATGGCTTTTCCATAATACCTACATGATAAGGATAATTTTTCCATAACCTTGCTAAGCGTCCTTGCTTACTTGTCTTCTAAACGTTAGCCTGCAAGTGAAACTAAGTTACGTAACTTGACGTAAGGCTGCGTGTGCAAGTTGCGTGTTGCATCGTAAGCTCGCTATTGTACATGTTTTATGTAATTTTATTAATTTTCCTTGTAGCTTTCCCCGGTGGATATTTAGTGTCCTACTTTTGTGTGATTTCGGTGCATAGAATCGAGAAGATCCTGGATAGGATAAAAATTATGTTTTCTAGATTTTTCTCCTTTTGCATAATAAATTGACTTTAAACAGCATCAGACAGTACTGAAAAAAATTTCCATTGAAGACTTTTGGCACCTTTTGGATTGAAAACATATTATTGGATTTACTATAAAAAAAATAGTCATTTCTATTATTCATTGACAATCCTTCAAAATTAATAAATTTAGTTAACATATTAAAACTTATAGGACTATATGTCCCTACATAAATTAATTACAAAGTACTTATATCAAGGCTTTCCCAGGATTTAATAATATGAAAGTCTATCAATTCCCTCGACCAAATTAAAATAAATCCTCTTATCTATAACATTATCAGCAAATAATTCATAAAAATAAACCTTAGACATATCTTTTCAGCTATGGAAACCATTTCACGCGGCGCTCCGTCGGCGACAACTTGCCGCGCATCAGCGAACGCTGCAAGCGCAGGCTGCTCTGCGAAATACATTCTGAAAGGAATTATTTACGGTAAGTAAATATAGGAGTTATACGGGTGCTTTTCCACCAATAATATGCGAGGATGTGTAGCGAGGAATTTGTTTTAAAGAACCAATCATATCGCTTCATTTAGTTTGAAGTTTGAAGCGTTTAGCGTTTGAAGCGATACTATTGGTTATTTACAAACACATTCCTCGCTACACATCCTCGCATATTATTGGTGGAAAATTACCCTAAGGTATTTGATGTGTCTTAAAACTACAATATTATGTGGGTATGTGTGTATTAAGACTTTTTAATATCTGAAGAAAAGATGTGATCATGAAATTAGTTTTGTATTTTAACTTTTAAGTGCCTAAAAACATTTGAGTAGCTACAGTAATTGTTATAAATTAAGTCATAAGGTAAATGGTAAATCTTATAACTAGCTGTGCCCTGCGGTTTTACCCGCAGTGCTCCACTCCTGTTGGTCTTAGCGTGATGATATAGCCTATAGCCTTCCTCGATAAATGGGCTATCTAAAACCGAAAGAATTTTTCAAATCAGACCAGTAGTTCCTTCAAGCGCAAGCAATATATTTAGCGCGTTCAAACAAACAAACTCTTCAGCTTTATAATATTAGTATAGATTTTAAAACAACGCTTGAAAAGCTTGTATGTTAGAATGTTGTTTCTTAGTAACAAATATCTAGTAAGAAACTTGGCACCCAAAAGAAATAGTTATTTATTATTCATTACTTTCATTTTATTTCAGGCAAGCAACCCCGCGACAAAAGCACTGCTATAAAATCCCCTGTGACGATCCCGGCGCTATGAACGAAGTGTTATCCTGGTTGTTAGCTTATCATAGTAGTGGAAAGAGACCTTAAGTTAAATAAATAATATTGTAATACTTTGTTGTTTTATTTTACGCTAGCTACCCTGATTTGAAACTGAAACATCATGTTACATTCCCGATTGCATGCATTACCTACTTATCATTGTACCTGTGTTGTACATTGTATTGTACCTGTGTTGAATCTACCTAAAACTTAACAAAATATATACTAAAACCTTCCTCAAAAACTACTCTATCTATAAAAAAAATCGCATCAAAATCCCTTGCGTAGTTTAAAAGATTTAAGCATGCATAGGGACGGACAGACAGCGGCAGCGACGTGGTTTGTATTGATTATGTTTAAAAATGTAATATATCTACACACAAACAGTACCTACTTTATATACAGTAAATTTTATATACTTGGTACTAGCGCTAACGTATTTTAGAACTTTGTGTCCAATACCTCTTAGAGACAAATAAAAAGACATCTTGATTTGACCGGATATAAAAAGTTTGCTTTTTAACCTTTAACCAGTGACAGATTTTTTGAAACCCTGACCCTTTTATACCATAAATATTAACCATTGAACTGTGATGTAATTTTTCTAAATATACAAATAAATTATGTACATTATTCAACCGGATATCCGAATTATATTTTACATAATAACGAGTTCAACGCGCGTAACGCAACACAAATTATGTGGTCTCAAGTTTATCGAGGCTTACTTAACACTGATTTCATTTTACTTCATCAGCGATAATAAACTTAATTATTTACATGCAATAAAACTGAAACTTTTTATCAATAATGAAATCGGTATATGTGTTGACTTTTAACTCTTTAATTTAAATTTTTGTTGAATTAAGATTTCACGTAAAGTAAACCTTTGAATATTTTCTATGCCAGAATTTATATTGAAAAACTTATCCTACTAGTCCTATCCTACTAATATTATAAATGCGAATGTTTGTGAGGATGGATGTGTGTGTGTATGTTTGTTACTCTTCCACGCAAATACCACTGAACCGATTACAATGAAATTTAGCACACATATAAATGGTAACTTGGATTAACACTTAGGATAGGTTTTATACCGGAAATCCCCGGTACAGGAACTATGCGGGTTTTTCTTTGAAAACGCGGGCGAAGCCGCGGGCGGAAAGCTAGTCTATTATAATAAAGCTATTGCATTTTGTTTATTTTTATGTTTTCAGTAGGAAACGTAATTATGCCCAAGTGACATAGATTACAAATAAATTTTAATTGTACGAGCGGCTTTTTAAACATAATTAGTTGGTTAAACTATCGCAATTCTTATCTAAAACACACTTGGAAGGAAATCCGTTATATTATAAAATACTCAACTTTCCATACAATTAACACAAGAAATTAATTACATTTGTCATAAAAGAGTTCAACTAATAGTTTAATTCTTGCCGCTTCCTCAATACATCGCTTTTATGAAGTTCTTTAATAAGTTCGACTCATTAGAGACAGTTGTTCTCAAACTTTGTTAGATTTTTTATCTTTCTAACATATAACATAAAATAAATATCATTCTGAATTAAATAACGTTATAAATGGATAGAACTAAACCGCAAAAACATTTAACCAATACTTACCTTATTATGATGACGAATAATAGTTTTAACATTTTTGATGACATTATGTCTCAGTCAAATTGAAGAAATTATGGAAATCCCCACTAATATTATAAATGCGAAAGTAACTCTGTCTGTCTGTCTGTCTGTTACGCTTTCCCGCTTAAACCTCTCAACCGATTTTGATGAAATTTGGCACAGACTGTGGCTAACAGTTTTTCTAAACTCTATGTTTTATCTAAGTTGTCACTTTTTGTTGAATGTCTTTTGGTTTTGTGCTATTTGCATTAATACCAAAAATGTCTGATTTATTTAAATTGTAGAAATAGAAGCTGGCATATCATATAAATTATTTTAAGCAGCAGTCATGACTGTCGGCATCCTATCTCAAAAGATTCTTCCTATCATGATGTTTTTTTAACTTTCCATATTTTGATTTCAATCTTCAGATCGCTAAAACCAAACTCGAAAGCTGACATTACAATACACATTAAAATGTAAACAACAAAACATTTGAAAGCACATTTATCGAGATGTATCCGACAATTTAATTGCTCATCTTCCAATGACGAGAACACATTATGCAAATATATCAGAAAGTTGATACAAAGCTTCTGATAACTTGAAGGATCTTTTATTTTTTTAAATTGCATAATGCATAAGTCTTTATTGTTTTATAGTCTACATCATAGCTAGCCGCTCCGTTTGAATAGACGAAGATTTTTTGAAAAAAAAATATTTCTACACAATTATTAATTTATTAATGCAAGTTGAAGAAAATCCAACAAGATAAAAATTAGTAAAATCTATTTAGTCGTTCTTGGGTAATATTTTGATAAGAGTTAGATTGAATGTCGAATTTCATCCATCGATCCTAGCTTTGAATTTTAATTTTTCATCAGAAACAGATGAAAAATTAAAATTCAAAGCTAATCATACATCTGTCCAGGGGTCACAGGGGTGGTCCATCATACATCTGCCGCAGCACATGCACTGTCTTATCTAACGAGATATGGACATAGCTAAACATATATTATAAAATTATAATTATATCATCAACTATTTACTTATTTAGGGCGACTTGACATGTAAACATACCTATGAACAATGTACATTATGAGGTTATTATATATTACTTCAACTAAATACCATATTTAAAAGAAAAGGACATTACAAGCTTCAATTCAAACCTATTTGAATAATTGCACCATCCATCATATCAACAAATTCACACAACTTAAACATCAACAACTAAACAAAATTAATTACCATTCAAACCTCACAATGGCTATCAGAGCGTATCATGAAAGGCTCATTATGGCTGCCATTCATTGACATAAGCCGTTCTTGTCGCTGTCGACTAGTCCACGGACAAATCTACGTGTGAATGTACAACGCGCGCGTGTGTGGACGATGATGGATATGTCCACGGACAGGGCAGTTCTTTGGCATCATTATTATAATATAGAATGTAAAATTGACAAAATTTTAAAAGAGCAACTACGGATTTTTTATGGTTCTTCTCTGTAACTGCTTTCCGGTGGTAAATGGTAAAACTAAGTATGTTATGACGATCCCAAAATTTCTAGAAGAATTGATAAAAAAGTTTCGTTCGTGCCGAGCACACGTGTCAGAAATGAAACTTCTTTGTAAAGATTCAAAGATACCAAAATCGTCTTACTCCATGACGTGACGGTATTGCCATGACGCCACCTTCAAATTTTACTCTCAACACGCATAAAGAAGTTTCACTTCAATATAAGAATTGTATAAGTTTGAGTTTGAAGTACGGTTCGGTGCTCGGCTCGAGGTAGTGAATGGTAGGCATTAGTCACAACTCACAAAGCGACTGACGAACCCATCGATATCTGTCATCGAGCAGACGAGCGCGTTACATAAACACTTGTGTAATATACATGCCTTTGGGTGAAAGCATGGCCTTGTGGACATCCGCAGGTGGGTCTGGCTTTGTTTCATTCTCCAACATTTATTGGGTGTTTATTTGCGGATGAATAGGATAAAGTGGTGTGTAAAGTAGTTACTTTTAATAAGGTTTAATATATGTCGACTTAAATGAAGTCCAATAAAAATAATCTTAACTACCTACTTACTAGACCTACAGTCTAGTTAAGAAAACTCTCATCATTCTTCAAGCTTACAAAATATATTCAAATCTTATTATTTTATTCGTCCCAAGTTTCGATAAAGATGTACAAAGTTTTCTTTAAAATCTATCTATCTATCTATTAACAAGTGTATAAATCAAATCTATTTATATAAATAAATGGTCGAATTTCAATGTAGAAAGATCTTCCCTGTTAAATGCTTGTAGCTGATCAAGATTAGCTCTACTATAAAGCTCTATCTTGTTGAAACATATGGAAATTGCTTGATTAGCTTTTTTCTAAAGGCATAGCAATTTGGCATTACTGAATAAATAATAAAATATTTTTTGTCAGATCTAAGACGAGATGGCCACCACAGGTCAAAATCTACCCCTGCTTAAAAAACCGTGATGTTACTAACTTACGACGTAAAAAGACATATCATTGATGTATTTACATTGAAAGCCGATATATCCTAATGCAGCTCAGTTCAATGTTCTTAGATGAGTATGTGCTGTGTACTGTAGGCAAGGCTAACTACGACTCTCTTTTCTGTATCGTTATGTCACGCGGCACCGCTTGTGGTCGCATTTAGATGACATTGTAGTTTGTATAATTAAAGTTATTTAGATGACGATTTGTCAGTATTTTAAGTTTTCCTTTGCTTTTTTTAATAAATCCAATTAAAATGCAATTGTTCCTACTTATTTATTATATAAGCAATACAAATAAATAAATAAGCCAAATAGATACATTTAATAAATAAGCAACATTTTAATTGTTAAATTGAAACCGAATTATTCTATTTCATTTTTATTTATTTAACACTTACCTGTATAATAAAAATGTAAAGCACTTTAAATATACTTTCAAATATTTAACGTATAAATTAATATTAATAAATATGACTAGTTAGGTACCTAATGCTCTACTTTTTACACAATTTGTTAAAGGAAATACAACAAATAATTAATTGTTTCAATTAATATAAATCGCATTGCAAAAACAAATCAATCAATAAAAAACATAAATGTATTAATACAATTCTCAATTCCAATAATTAGTAGCATGTTTCTCAGTATAAAAACAACACACTTATTACATACAACTGTATATATATGATAGTAATATATGCTCTACATTTCCTTGAAATCATCTACACTAATATTATAAAGAGGAAAACTTTGTTTGTTTGATTGTAATGAATAGGCTCATAAACTACTGGACCGATTTTAAAAATTCTTTCACCATTCGAAAGCTACATTATCCACGAGTAATATAGGATAGGTTTTATCCCGGAAATTCCACGGGAACGGGAACTATGCGAGTTTTTCTTTGAAACCGCGGGCGGAGCCGCCGCGGCCGGCGGAAAGCTAATTAAATTATAAATTGAGTTCAATTTTTCTCGTTCATAGTTAACTTTCATTCATTTTATAAACAAGATTTACATTTAATTTATTTGTCCAATGAAGGTTTAAAGTTAGCATAGAACACAATCATTTCATTTCGTGGTTTTCAGCACATTTTCCGATACCCTTTTCTATTACATACACAGTATCTAAATCATCACACAAAGGCTATCTGCAAACAAAAGTAACTTCCATTCGTCTCTGAATACCTGCGAAGCTCAATCTTATGCAACCTCCCTTCTTCCACCTCTTGCACAACGCTCGCCGCGTTCCGACCACAGTCGTTACCCACGCGCCTTACCCTACCGACGATCACACGGTATACGCGAAAAGTGTTCATACTAGCAACTATTCGATTGCTTAATCGAATTTTTATCAAATAGTGCAAGCCCGGGATAGTGAGAGTGTATGAAAGAGGGCGGAGCATGCGCTCAAGTTGTTAATTTCACTTTCTAGGGGACACTGCGCGGTAAGCTTAAGTAATACTAGTGTGTAAGCAAGTGAATAACTTTCTTTACTTAGGAAGTACTGTTTTAATATAAACTAGATATTTCTTTATAAATTGTGTTGTTAGAGTTAATGTGCATGTGAATGGAGTTTTTAATACAAAATTGACCAATTTAGCTGAAATTTGATTTACAGATAGATCTGTGCTTAAATTATAATACATATATAAGCTCTATATTAGATTTTAATCCCTATTTAAGTACATTTTTCTCTTAACAGCTGCAGCGTTTATTAATTATTTATGTAAAATACATACCTTAAATCACATATAAATTCATTGAACTAACATTTAGGTCAATTATAATACATGAATGACTGCAACTATAAAAGAAATACGCATGTCACTTCGATTTATCAAAAACTATATGTAACTTAAACTAATAGATATAAATTATTATCCAAGGTCGAATATGTATCTACAGTTTCATCAAAGAGTTATAAAAACATTAAATACACGAATAAGGTATACAATTACCTTTTTTTGAAAACCTCTATAAAGTACTATTATTCATTCAAGAACCAACACGACATCGTCTCCATAAGGCATTGCGTGTCTTTGTTTATTTTTTTATCCTGTATCATTACAATAACGACAAAATATACGCTCTACGTTGAGACAATTTTTGAAAACTTTGGTTAGTAAGCAAAATTATAATTTTCATAAGCCAGGGTTCTATTCAATTCAGCAAGGAAATAAGATTTAGACTATGTATTTAAATAATATAATATATGCCTCTCTAGTTTGATACTAGCAACCGGTCCAGTAGTTTTTGCTTCTTATGCTAAACTTAAAATATAAGTATAGTTTACTATATATTCAATTACCAGCTATACCAAATAAAAAGTACCTACTTTTCACAAAAGATTACCTAATATCAATAAAATCCGAAAATCAATTCACACAGGCAAAACCTACTAATTATCTTAAACGCGCATTGTCTTATATTAGCATTACAATAGTTTAACAGTTGCTACAATACAAATAATTAATTACGTAATGCATTAGAATAACAACACATAAAGGGAAAAATTATACACGAATTAATTAGAGAAAGTAATATATTTCAAAATTATTATATAATTTTACGTTTAAGAAACTAGCTGCGTCCGCGCACGGGATGACTTTTCCCGGATAAAAATAAGCCCATGACGTTCAGAGCAAAGTAATCTATCTATGTGTTAAATTTTATCAAGATCATTTCAGTTATTCTGTCATGATAAGTAAACAAGTTCTCAATCAAATTAAAAAACAAAACAAATAATCACTTTCGAATTCATACTGGTAAGATAAAGCTATAATTACACTATTTTCCTGTTGTAAATTATTTCAGCTATACACATGATATTGTATTCTAAGTTATTTATTAATAAACTAGTTTACTAAATTTACATAATCAATTACAAAAATTATAATTATCCATTACTTTAGCAACAAAAAACAACAATAAAACAAAAGTAAATAAATAAACAAAATACGATCGAAATGAGTCACTAGTGCAAGAAATGAAATAAATGTAAAACAATTCTTCCGCACAATGTAGGTATTACAATAACTTCCGGAGAAGTATGTAACAGTGAAAACTATTTTCTTTTACTCAGTTACAAGAATTTCAACTTGAATTAATTCTGCACAATGTAAGCGTGCGTGTTTGCGTATTTTGTATTCGTGTGAGAACTCGAGCAGTACTTGAATTTATTATTTGAGGAAGAAATAGTATCTGATTTTAAAGTTATCATCTAATATACTAATATTATAAAGCTTGTTTGTTTGGTTGAACGCGCTAATCTCGGGAACTACTGTTCCGATTTGAAAAATTATTTCGGTGTTAGATAGCCCATTTATCGAGGAAGGCTATAAGGCTATATAATATCATCTCGCTGAGACCAACAGGAGCAGAGCACTGCGGGTAAAACCGCGGAGCATAGCTAATTACAATATTGTTTTTCATTCTATTTTTTCTCAATAATTGTGTGTTTTATATTTGGTAAAAGCTGCATATCTTAAAATATAAGTATGTAATAGTAACAAATAAACTACCAAGTTCCATAAATATAAAAAACATATAGACACTTGAACCGAGATGAATGTTCTATAGCGATGAAGATTGTAGAGCATAAAATAACCAGATATTATAGAAGTGTATATATTAAATAATATTGTAAAAGATACCTACAGGAATAATACAAAATGCAGAAAATTGTATACCTAACTGCTACTATAAAAAGTGAAATACAATTTCAAAGCAGGCTCGCCCACTGCATTTAGAGTGTGATAGTATTAATCTTCATTGCATATTTATAAACTGAGACATGTTCTTTATCACTTAATTAATATGTAGAAATTATTCTTGCATATTTTTTAAACTTACTCATTATTTTTAAATACTACATCCTTAAATAGGTACGTTTTGCGACATTTCTTATGTATGTAAAAAATCACAAATATGATACCAACATACGTACATATTATGATTATCCATATTATGGAAGTTATAGGGATTTTTTTACGATTTCTTGCAGTTTTTATTTCCACCTGAATGACAGATCTGAGATGACTGTCTAAGGGTGCATTTACATAGAACGAACATAGAGCTAGAGCATTCTTTCGTGATCTTTTAGTGTAAAAGAAAACTCGTATTCGGTGTTGTTCAGTATTAGAACATTGCTTTTCATACGTTCTACCTCTAAGAGCAACGAAATAATGCTGTACGCCTGTTTATTAAAAGAATTTGACATAGTGGGGTTAGAATGAGCATTCGCTTGTTTGATGTAAATGTACCGTAAGAATAGTACCTACCAGCATTACGTTGACACCAAATACAATATTTACATAGAGTTAGATGCAAAAATAACACTGCATGTTCTCTATCCTACAACCAGTACGCAATAATACAATAGTTTACACATAAAAGGATCTCCAGTACATTCTGTTACATTACCTAACCATCATTATTATTTCGGATAGCGCAAGGCCGAGTCTGGCATGTGAATACAAATCAATGCGATTGCCATGCGGGTCGCCACATAAATTAGAGTGGCGAAAACTTGTGTATCCATCTCACAAGTCATATGACTTGTTGTAGATTTTTGCAACAAGCCTATGTTTGAGTAAAGGAGTTCTTAAAAATATTCATTTAATAAATGGAATCCGTCAAAAAATAGTTTTTTTTAAGTGAAACTTCTTTGGCGCGCTGAGTAAAATTTCAAGATCGCGTCATAGCAACACAGTCACGTCATGGAGTAAGGAGACATTTTGGTATCTTTGAATGTTGCTAAATAAGTTTCATTTCTGACACGTGTGCTCTTCACACACGCTCTTTTTTATATTTGACAATTGTTTTAAAGATAATTTTAAATATTAGATGATTCAACAATGGTCTATTAAAAGACACATAAATATGAATTTAAGCCAATAGATACTTGTTAAAGTTTTCCGCTCTTTTCTTGCCAAGTTTTTAATAAGATTTAAACGATTCTTATTACATAACAGCCTATAAAATTGTAATATTTTCCACACTATATATCGTAATTCTTTCTTCTAATACCTTGTGTAAGTGACAGTGTGTGAATTGGAACAGGTACATAATATTACCAACTTCTCATTGCCGTGTATTGTGACTATAGATTAGAATTTTCTATGGGAATTATAGGAAACTAGCTGCAGCCTGCGACTTCGCTTGCGTTCACTATGTAAAGTCTGGCATCGGTTACATTTACGAAGAATAACAATTACCTCATAATAAAAAAAATATACCGGCCGAATAGAGAACCATTTTTTGAAGTCGGTTAAAAATATAGTCATACCACATAAGTAAATAAATAAAGTTCAAAAGTAAGTTTTTACAACTTAAACACTCAACTTTCCTAAAAAAAATTCAATTCGTCTTATAATTGAAAATGAAAGCATCAAATCAAATATTTCGGTACTTAAAATGTCATAAACACCTGTTTTGAAAGCAGCCATTGTTCTGTTAATGCTTATCAAGTGTGCCAAATTGTTCAAGTTACTATTAAGTTATTTGGAACAACCGTCACACCTCTATCAGTGAATAAATCACTACAAACTTGTACTTAACCAGTTTTTAACAATTGCCACTTGTTTTGGATAAACACGACTAGCTGTGCCGCACAGTTTTACCCGCATTGCTCCGCTACTATTGGTCTAATGATGATATAATATAGCCTTCCTCGATAAATGGACTATCTAACAGTGAAATAATTTTTCAAATCGGACCCATGGTTCGTGAGATTAACACGTTCATACAAACAAAAGCTTTACAAAATAAGTATAGATTCAAATCTCTGTTACATGACGTATCAAAAAGCAAAAAAACCTAGAAAATGTAAAAAACATACAAAATATTATAGTGAATTCCATATTCTGTCTTACTATTAATATTACACAGCTATAGTCCTATATTATGTTTTAGAGTAGCATCTCGTAGTTTTTTATCAAGTTGTACTTGGCCGGGTTTAAATAAAAAAACACTCTAGAAACCTCAAGTTTGTAAGAAGCAAATAAATATAAATAAAGTCTACTGAAGAAGCCGTAAATACTCGACATTTATCACAGAATTAAAATCATTATGCATCTTTTATTTCAAGAAGACGGCAGGATATTTTTTTATTCCTTCATTTTTTTCTGACGATCGGGTTTCGTTTAAGAAGTAGTTAAACATATTTAGTAAATACGTTCACAACTCTGCAGCAGACAAGACTTGAACATCTTAAATGGATAAAGATGACTTTGAGCTTTTACTTATAAAACCACAAATTTCATTATTAAACAATAATTCAGTAATTTTCTCTTACATATTGTAAAGCGAACTCCTCGATCGCATAAAAGTTGGAACTGCAGCGATTTTCATGCTGCTTTCACTAATGTATAACGTGGTCCTCGAGTAAGGCTTTAAGGTGGGTTCCCACGGCATGATTGCTTCACAGATCCGACCGCGCCACACCACACCACATGCCGTGGGAATCGGCGCGCTTGTGGTCGTCTGCCGACGCCCGTGCTATCCATCGGAAGTCGGTAAGATCAAAGGTGCGGCGTGGCGCGGTGCGACGGCGTGTGTCGACGTCCGTCGGGGCCTGCCGTCTGTAGCGCGTCATTGTTCGGAACCGTACGATAATTATCGTACAAATACGATAATTTTGTGCCTACGTACGATGTACGATAGCATCTACGATAATTTTGTGCCTACGTAGCTGATGGAGTGGACGAACGAACTTATTTTCGAGTTTTTAACTCTGTACGAAAATGAACCAGCTCTATGGAATTGTTCAAAACCTCAATATAAAAATAGAAATGATGTTAATGATGCCTGGTTACGAATAAAAACCCACTTAACACATGGAAATATACCTATCGTTGAATTAAAAAAAAAAAGAAAATTTATTAGGTATTAGTAGGAATGACCGTCCACCGTGCTCGCCAGACGCACACATGCCGTGGGAACGCTCAGTTCAGATCGCGACGGATGGCGACAAGCGCTTGTCGTCTGCCAATGCTTGTGAAGCAATCATGCCGTGGGAACCCACCTTTAGACTTTTAGAGCATAATTACATTTATAGTCGAGCCAATTTAATAGGCAACATTTGACGTCTATCAATTTTATCTTCGAAGAGAGGTAACCTGCTTAAAAACATCGATTAAAGTGAATTAATCGATACGGACTTGAAACATTTGTCAATCGAACTTGAAACACATTTATTAATTTATGATGATTTTTATTCACAAGTAATCAATGCATTCGATTCTAGATGTCAGATTTCGATTTTTAGAGTAACGTCTCTGGTATTTAAAAAGAAAATAAGTTTATTGACACAAAATTGTAGCGACGTCAGTTCTTTAATTCAGAAATTGTTTATTATGTTTAGAATGGTTTATCAGTAAAATGAAATCTTAAAATTACTTGTATCGGTAATTTTTATTATAAATATGTAATCGTAATTGAAAAAAGATAAGCAAATGTGCAGTTCTAACAAAACGAAATATCATGTTATTCTATGTCGTCGTTACTAGGTTACATTGTTGAATTTTGTTGAACTGTCAAATGTTGCCTATTAAAATGGCTCTACTATAATTAAAACATGCCACATTCTTGCCACCTCTCCATACAGAAGATTTGACATTTACCAGTAAAGATAAACCAGATTCTGTTTGCTCTTCACAAAGTTAAATCGTAATAAAAACATATTGTTGTCTGAATTGCAAGCGTTTAAAAGTTTTATGCCATTAAAGGCATCTTGGACGAATAAGGTGTTGAAGGTTATCCACTAGTTTTTATATCCTTTTTTATTTCATAGTTTGACAATTACTTCTATTGTAGAGAATTGAGGACTTAGCGCTTTAGGAATCGTAATTTATTACAAACTTATATAACTAATATAGAGCCATTTTTACCCAAAAAATTTAGTATTGTTAAATTGTTAATATGCTTTAAGCTGCAAGGTTTGTTTGTTTGTTTGAACGTGCTAATCTCAGGAACTGGGCCGATTTGACAAATTCTTTCGGTTTTAGATATATCATCATGCTAAGACCAATGCGGGTAAAACCGCGGGGCACGGCTAGTTTAAAATAACATAACTTTCAGGGATCAATATTGTAAAACATTTATAATAATTACCCATTCCTATATGCATGTCTCCATGGATATAGTAATTATCTCTTCTTATTACTTTTAAACATGAATCACATATAGATGTTAATCTTTTCGCTTCCTCATAGAGAATAAGATAAAGCTACCATATTCATTTTTATAAAATATCATTTATGAATAAACATTTTAATAATAATTATAAGTGACTTTTAATTAAAAGATAGACTGTTATCATAAAAGAAGGTAAGGTCGAATTACACCAATGATGAATGATGGATAAATAAATCAGAAAGAAATAAATGAAAATAGATATTCCTTAAAAAATTAATCTAATACAATATAAGCGGAGACTTAGAGTACAGACGCAGCCTCAAATTAAATGAGAACTCTGATTCATTTTATTATTAAGATCTAAATTAGTACTCTCTCGTTGCAGTGTGATTCATTTTCCTTAAACTTGGTTTAATAAAAAATAAATAACGTCCTGAACGAAATCTTTGTGCCAAACGTGAAACAGCATACAACTTAAGCTTAATGTATTATAATGTAGTAATAAATATTAATGATTATGAAATATTTTGCTTTTATTTTGTTTTACAATCATATTTCGCTTCTTTGCCTTTCTCCCCGTGGTTGCCTGGCAGAGATCACTGTATAGTGATAAGGCCGCCTTTTGTGCTTTTTTATTTTTTATTATCTATTGTAACCTTTCTGTATATTTTGTTTCTTGCACAATAAAGTGTTAAATAAATAAATAAATATATTAGATTAATTATAAAGTTAATTTAAATAATCCACTAACAATGAACTCACTTACCTAAATGATCGTATGAGCGCTAAAACTTTCTCTTTATCGCGATTCCGATTTTGTAATTATATAGGAATGTACCTTTCTTATTTGCTTCCTTAAACACGTCAGTAATAAAAATCGATATAATTATAATTTACATGTTAAATATATGTGAATCATTGATTTTATGATACACTTTACAATATAGCAGCACTATAGTAATATTGTAAAGTAAGTAAGCGGTTGGACAAACCAGCGGGAAAAAGCAAGTATGTATTTCTTTATCGTATGTGTTATTCCTAAATATAAGTTTGAAACCTTTATTTCTGCCGAGTATCATCAAAACCCGTTCAGTGGTTTTCGCATGAAACAGTAAAACAACGAATACATTGAAATGAAATGAATTTTTTCAAACGAAACGTGGTGTTATGAGTAAAATATTGTGATCTGCACAAAACGTCCGGATTTATAAATAAATAAATACTTACTTACTGTTTCTTTTTAAACATTTTAAATTTACCACTAGCTTTCCACCCGCGGCATCGCCCGCGCAGTCAAAGAAAAACCCCATTGTTCCCGTTCCCGTGGGATTTCCGGGATAAAACCTATCCTATGTCCTTTCTCGGGTATCAAAATATCTCTATACCAAATTTCATGTAAATTGATTCAGTAGTTAAGGCGTGATTGAGTAACAGACAGACAGAGTTACTTTCGCATTTATAATATTATTATAGTATGGATTTATCTGGACATGGCAACGATTATAACAAACACGCAACTTTCATATTTATTTCAACTTTTTTATTTCCTTTTCCGTTACGTCGGACCTCCGTACGTGTATTTAGAGCACACATATACGGCCCCGGCTTGCCTTGACCTCCCACACAAGGACATCTGCATTAGATTATCTGCTAATCTTTCATGTTCAATCTTTATTCGCTAATTCAGTGAAAATTCAATTAACACTAAAGTCAAGGCGAAAGAATTAGCTTCTTTTCTAGAATAAATAAATTTTTGCTTTGATTTTATCTACGTATTGTTAATTTTACAAAATACTTACTTATATATGTTATTTTTTACTTAAAACTTAATTGTGTTTTGACAGTTTTTTATATTCATTTATTTTATCAACTTGATAAAATAAATAAAAAATACATGATTTCTAGACTATATATTATGCATATTATACACAATTTAACTATAGTCAATAGATTTTAAGTATTCGTTTCCCTAATGCTTCATCTTTTCCGAGTAACATAAACAATTTTACCACGGGTCAAAACAGGAAACAGGTCAACAAAACAGGAAAAGGTCAAAACAGGAGAAACGACAAGTTTTTCATATGCGCTCATGAATTTTCAACAGAAAATATTACTTAGGTATTCGTTATAATATATTAATCAAAAATATGTAATCTGTATCCACAACACCATACAACAAATGATACCGATTTCGCAAATAAAGCCGCCATTCACGGAACAATAGTGTTGCAACCTGCAACTGTATAGGAAACGCTTGCAACACCTATACAAAGCAAATACTTATCTAGCAGCGTTCCCACTACGCCGGACCGGCAGATCTGCCGGAAACCGGACACCGGACAGAGTGTTCACATTACATCGGATCCCGGAAGAAATTCAGACAGTCAAGTACTTACTTCAGTTGAATTTGGACCTGCGCGCATAATGGACGAGGAAATTGTTGTGTTTTGGCGGTATCTTAATAGAAGGCAAAATAAAAGAAAACATTGGGTACACCCTATTTTACGGGAAAGATTTTCACTTGGAACATTTGAAACATTAATGGGTGAACTTAGAAGAGACGAATAGAAGTTCTTCAATTATTTTCGAATGACAGCAACCACTTTTGACGATTTACTGGGACGACTAGACATAAGAGTACGAGATACAAGTTTCAGAGAATGTATTTGCCGGCACAAACTCGTTCACATTACTCCGGAAACGGTCGTTCTACCGGCAATTCGTAGTGACAAAACGCTCGGTAAAAATGCCGGGCTCGGCAAAAATGCCGGACCCGGGATAATGTGAATAGCTTCATATAAATTGTACAGCCACTAGCCCTTCCGGCAGATTTACCGGCGCGGCAGATCTGCCGGTCCGGCGTAGTGGGAACCGGGCCTCTGTCGTACTTACAACTCGGTTAAAATATCTGTGGACCTCGCTGGAATGCGGAGCCCCTTCCCGTTCCCCTTTACCTCCCCGCGCTCGCCCGCGGCGCGTCAGTACGGTTAGCAATTTCGTTGCGTTCTCGACGTGACGTCATCGACGCCAGGTCCACAGATATTGTAACCGGGTTATATTGACCTGTGCACAGGGCGGGTAAATGTCAAGCAATATATATTTACCTTCATATTCTCAGCAATTTGGCGCCAAAATTAGGGCAACTCAAACAAATGTTTGAGGTAATTACAGGAATTTTAAATACATAATTTGTTGGTTACCAAATGCTTATAGAACAAAAATATTAAATTACTGATTTATATCATAATTCAACACGTCCATAATAATATAATTTACTATCATAAAAATAGGGTAAACCGCTTATCTACAAGTAGGTATCTAATTCGTTAAATAATTTTAATTTTTGCACATTTTTATTACTCGCAAATTTACTTGTTTTATAATTATATATTTTCAAACTTCCTTATTATTATTTTAAGGTCAAACGAAATTAAATTATAATTGCTTTTCTTTCTAATTCCTTAATATTATAATGTTGTTTTAGTTTTGCATAGATTTAAAAAAGATATTACTTTTCAACGATTGCTGTATTTTTTTGCGTATCTTATTAATATATACATTGAAGTAAGTAAGTATATGATAATAAATTGCCATTAATAAATAAATAAATATATAATAAAAACTTGATTATATAATATGATTTAGCCCAATGCTTGTTGAACTAAAATTGAAATAAGTAATAGAGAGTAGAGATAATGAGTTTAAATATATACAGGGTGTATACAGGGTGTAATCGTTAAGTGTGCACAGGCGATTATTCCGTAACTATTACAGATATCAAAAAACTTTAAACTGATATCGAAAGTATTTAACCTAATGAGTAAAATGGCCATAATAAATTTTTAAAAATAAAACGAGAAATATCTAAAAAATTAACTTGAAACCCTCCCATACATTTAGTATGAGATACGAATATCCCATGTACATGGGTTGATCCAAAAGTAATGATAATCAATATTAAACAAGGTCATTACAGTTATAATAATTATGTAGTTCTCTAGATAGTCTTCTAACTAGAAAATATACTTCAATATTTTTTTTCCTAAACTTAAAAAAAAACTTTGACTTCATCCACAAAAACCCCTCCACGCGGCCACTTCGCAGTCGTCTTAAAATAATTTATTGCTAAGAAAGTGTTTCTTGTGCCGAGGAAAGAGATAAAAGTAAATAGGAGCTAGATCTAAAAAATAGGGTAGGTGTTCAAGCATTTGGAATGCCGATTTTTGAATGGCAGCCATCGCAACTGACGCTTTGTGATCTGGTGCGTTGTCTTGGTGAAACAGCGTTCAGGTCCGCAGTTTGCCATGTCTCTTTTCCTTACTAACCTACCGCAATCTTTTAATTTGGTCTGTTTAGTAAGAGCCCAATAAAGTGGCTACCTTTTTAAAATATTCCACCATAATTATTCCTTCAGCGTCCCAAAAAACTACCGCTTTAATCTAACCTACTGATTTTCACTTTGAATTTCTTCATTGTCACTTTGGAAGCTCGCATCCAGGACATTGATTGTTTTTTGGTTTCAGCATAAACATGGTGAACTCGGGTAACGTCCATGATCACAAAACGTGACAAAAAATTATCCTGATATCATTAAAAATTTAGAAATTTACCCTCTACATGTCGAATCGTTGTTTCTTCTTTTCGTCGGGAAACATTCTGGCACGCACGGTTCACATTCAAATTAATGTAAATAATTGGAAACGTGGCCTGTTGATATGATTTTTTTGTGATTACTTAGTGAATACATGAGCAAGCAAAAAACATTTATTTTATATTTTTATGTGCACAGGAAATACCCAATTATCATTACTTTTGGATCAACCTAGTACATTTAATATGAAAGATTTTAGCTTTTTCTTTCTTTTTTTGGTTTTCTGCTTTAATTACTTCGCAAATTTGAAGGGAAGTTCATTTAGAAACTGTAAATAGAGCTCCTCATTGTATTGCACAATGAGGACATCACTTCGAAAATCTGCTATGAATACAAAATGTATGGGAAATAAAATGTATGGGAGCGTTTAATGTAACATTTTTGGATATTTCTCGTTTTATTTTTTAAAATTTATTATGGCCATTTTACTCATTAGGTTAAGTACTTTCGATATCAGTTTAAAGTTTTTTGGTATCTGCAATAGTTACGGAATAATCGCTTGTGCACACTTAACGATTACACCCTGTATACTTTATCAAATTTTATTTTATCAAATGATATAAAAGTTTTGAGTTATGATTACAACACGATATTTTCCTGCACCAATTGTAGTGTATAAAAACGTGTATAGTTGATTATACATATTATACTCTTACGTACAGTCAACTTTTTGGAAATTATTATTGTTTTTTTAATAATATTTTTTTTTATTATCATCAGTCGTTCCCCTAACATTTAATCTTGTGACATTAGTAAAATGATGTTTAAAAACGTTTTATACGTTACATTGTTTAGTTAATGACAGGTGAGGTGTAAGCTTAGCGAGAGATTTCACTCTTCATGGTGGCCGGATATCGGGGTCGTTCACCCGCGTTACGCTGCGTCTGTATTACTGCGAAAGTACCTATCCCTGTGCCTATCTGAAATCCTATGTGGATTATAGTTACCTATATGTAAACTCAAAATCAAACATTTATATATTCAATTAGACTTCTTCTAGAAGCACTTTTGAATCGTCATAACATAGTTTTACCATTTACCACCGATTCGGAAAGCAGTAGGTATCTACGGAGAAGAAACGGCAAGAAACTCCGTAGTTGCTCTTTTAATGCATACTGATAAATATCATAGATTGGGGATAAGTCTGTTTTATTTTCATGCGAATTGATAAAAAAAGTAGGAGGTTAATAATTCGACTCTATTTTTTGGGTATTTCTCGTAACTTTTGACTGGGTGAACCGATTTTGATGATTGTTTTATTATGTGTAGTTGTTTAGCACCATTAAAATATCGTCTTATTCTGACTATTTGAAGGCGGTTTAGATTTTTCTTAAAAAAATGTTATTTTGAGATATTTTTTTAATAGAATAAATGAGTTATTTTGAGAATAAATATTTCGTATCTGCAGTTTGTCATTGAATAATTAATATTATTGTGTTCATATGTTTGATATAATACAATATGATCTATTAAAACTGTACAAAGCTACAACAAATTACGAAATTGACAAGTTTTTTTTATTTATAAAACTTTTTTGTGAAAAAGATATTCTCTTTCTCTGATAGAAAATATATAACAATTGGTACCTACACGCTTCATGCTCGACATAAGATAAATTACAGATAACAAAAGAACAGATAACCCTCCGTAATTAGTAAATTAAACATGAAAATAAAGCTAATTTGTACAAGTGTAGCGCGCGTATCCGCTTACTAGAGCAGAACTAATTCATGGCTTCACAAACGTTTTGATAAACAATGCCTTGTATTCAAATGTATTGTGAAAATGAGCAAATATTATGCGCCTTTCACTGAACGTGCAAGGGCAGTAATATAATTAGATATTTATTTTAAATCGTTTTAAAGTGAAACTTTGGTAGCGGTAATGGAAAATTGTGAGTCAATTTAAAAATTGTCACGTTTGCAATTTATAGGAGAGAGAGATATGGCGTGAAAAGGAAAAAGAGAGTTTCATTTTAAGCAGTTTAGTTATCTTATATATATAAAAATGAAACCCGTTTTCCTTGGTCACGGCATCACGCGTGAAATTCCTTGAAGTACGAGGATGGTTCTTATGTAGAGAAAACGTAAATATGTACCACGGGCGAAGCCGGGGCGGACCGCTAATATTATAATAATATAAATGTAATGTAAACAGTTGTGAATTTGCATGCGATTTAATAAAATATGTATTTTTTTTTCATATTTTATGGAACTTCAAAAAAAGAAATCTTGCTAAAGAAAAAAAAATTCTACCGAAATCAGCATGTCCAAAATGCAAAACCACACAGTTCGATTGTATATGACATCTACCTACCTACCTTTTGAACCTTCAAGTTTCTTTTGGCATGATTTTTATTGCCTTGTAATTTAATATTTTATAGTCTTCTCTACCTTTGTTGTTTCTAGTGTGTACTTTAAATAATCTACGTGTCATAAATATAGTCAGCGCTCACTCTCACACGCAAGACGCGGAAACAACCAACAATTTCCATTCACACAATAACTTTTAGAAATTCATCGTAAATTATATAAAAAGCTTGTCGCTAGAACCATTATTATGTATATTATATGCATATTACATGACAATAGGTAACTTTTACATATAAACAAAAATTATGATAATTTATCTAACTTAATGTGAGAAACATTTTGCATACAAACAACTAATGAATAAATAATGAAGTTTAAACATAATTGAAAAATATAACAGCATATAATTGGATGCAAAACAAATCCTACTACATATAATATTATAAATGCGAAAGTTTATGAGGATGGATGTATGTGTATGTGTAGGTGTGTATGTTTGTTACACTTTCATAAAAAAAACTACTGAACCGATTACAATGAAATTTAGCACAAATATATAGGGTAACTTGGATTAACACATAAAATAGGTTTCATTTCATCCCTGAAAACGCACGGGAACGGGAACTATGCGGGGTTTTCTTTGCAGACGCGGGCGAAGCCGCGGGCGGAAAGCTTGTACAGTATATTAACAAAACATTAATGAGTATAATAAATTACATAAGTGTTCCCAAAAATCAAATCTGTTTGGGCTCTTAGAAACTATATTAGAATAATTAATAAAGAAACACAAACATGAATCCTAAAAACATAAGTTTCTTTTATAAAAGTCCTATAAAAGTACTGCTCCAATAAATTGCATATTTAGATGTGCATGCACAAATTGAAATTAAAACTTACCAGCATAACAGCTACTGTCATCTTGTAATAACATAAAATTAGCATTACCCAGATTTTTATGCAAAATATAATTTTCTAACATTGTTGAATGTGCACACGCAGCTTGATCAGCGGAACGATTCATTGGAACTTTTAATCCAATAGTTTTACTTTAAATCTATGTTAGGTACATTAATAAAATATACTTTCTTTGGTTTTCCATATATCAATATCTCTACTTCAATTATGTAACGAAATTCATATATTTACTTCATCGTTAAAGGCGACAATAAATAATAAAACAAAGTGTTTTATAATTTATTGGTCTCAATTAATGCGATTATTAAGAAATAAAATACTTTTATCGGTTTTACAATGTTTTATAACCACGTTCATTTATTTAATGAATAATTAGTTATGTAAATAACATAATATATTTTACATTATCATGAAAATTATTGAAATTTCATTTTATAATTAAACTATTTTTGCGCGGCTAAACCTGCTTTGAGGAAACCTTAACAAATTATATACTAAAACCTTCCTCAAGAAAAACTCTATCTATAAAAATATCCATCAAAATCCGTTGCGTAGCTTTAAAGATCTAATACCTACATATAGGGACGGACACACAGCCACATCGACTTCGTTATATACTACTTAATATATATCAATTATTAATAAACTTCTCTAAATAAAAAATATCATAAACTATATTGATAGAATTCTCCGAACCGATGATATGAATAATTTAACATATGCATGTATATAATTAAAAAATACTCAAAGTATCATTATTACAACATATGAACATTTAATAAATTACGAATAAAACCGGTTTCAAACATTCTCACAAACTTAGAACTATTAATACGCATCTCTTTTCCACTAGTGAAAGTGAAAATTCATTTAGTTTCTTTACTTTACACTTTACTGGGCACAGTTTAATCAAAATCTATTAAACCGGGCTAAGCTGTTACTATTATCACGTTAATTTATTATCAATGGAGATTTATGTAAATAACTTATTATGGAAACGAAAATTTGTAACTTTTATTCTTTAGTTTCTTCTTTCTTCGTAAGTTTAGCAAATTGTCGAAGAAATCATTAGTAGTATAGCTAAATGAACGAATAAATGTTATGTAAATCATCACGTCAATTCGTCGCCGTCATTCGTAAGGGATGTTATGTGTTATGGCTACCACACACGCTAAGGTACATCTGACAGGTCCACCTGTACAGTGTACAGGTAGGCTGGAACGTGTGTAGGAATAAACCTGTGCAATTTTTGTAGACCATAGTGTGTACTCCTTACATTATACTATATCTACGTCTACAAACATATATTATTAGCTATATATTTACACATTAAAATGTCCGACACGAAATACGGACATAGCCGCACACATCCGAAAGTTTGAAAGTAACACATGTAAAAGTTATTTACATGTGTTGTATAATCACATGCCGCAATTACTGTCATGCGATGTACATTAATATTATCATTTATAAAACATATAATATGTATTTTTTTATTGCAAATTTCAAGCATAAATCTATCATTTAATGTGTATTTTTTTATTTTTTTTAACTCTGTTGTATGTACTAGAAATTCGACGCCATATACGCATAAAATTTCATCAAAGTAAGGCTATTTTAACTTAGATGTTCTTTGAATTTTTCAATAAAAGTACATAAATTGCCTCGAACATATTTTAGGATGTCTCAGTGTCTTTACTGTAGTATATTTTATAAGAAAACTTCTTCTATTAAATTCCGTGTAAAATACAAAGACACGAACGTCCCGCATGGAAAAAATTGAAACACGCCTTAGGTTATTGGCTATTAAACAAACTGGACAATGAATATCAATAAATTGTCTCGAACGTATTTTAGATATTGAATGAATCTTTAATTTAAGATATCATCACACATTGTTACTAATTTAGTTTTTTAAACGAGCGTCTAAAGAATTACAGAAACAAGTAAAAATCACTCTAAAATCGATAAGGACTCTTAAATAAAAAATATTTACAAAATATAATGTGTCTTTTGTTCATATTCTTACCCCGGCAAAATACAAAACACTAATTCAATAAAAAAACGTTTGGCCTTTTTAAAATCCTATCCTATCTTATCCTACTAGTCCTACTATAATCCTACTTCCTATCCTACTAATCTGGTATTATAAATGCGAAAGTTTGTGAAGATGTGTATGTGTGTGTTTGTTACTCTTTCACGCAAATACTACTGAACCGAATACAATGAAATTTAGCAGACATATAAAGGGTAACTTGGGTTAACACATAGGATAGGTTTTATCCCAAAATTCCCACGGGAACGGGGACTATGCGGTATTTCTGTGAAAACGCAGGCGAAGCCGTGGGCGGAAAGCTAGTGTCACATATTTATTCTTTTTGTGAGGAATCAATTATATTTTACAATACAGAAATATAAAATTGTGTCAGATATTATTGCCTCCTAGGTGACGTCACATATTTATGCTTCGAGAGGTTGTCACAATTATTTGCTCTACATTTTCGTCATATAATTTTGATGCCACTTTATTATGCTGCCTACTAATGTCAGATATTTTTGCTGTATACGGGCAGACAGATATTATTGAACCCGTTCTTATGACAGATATTTTTGCTAATCTGCAAATGGTAATATATTTATGCTTCTGACTGTAATGAGACACTTTATACAACTGATACCATAATTTCTTTACTACTTTAAATGCTTGAGTAACCTCTCAAATTACTTATAGTAGAAAACGAAGCATTCATAGGCTAATGTTAAAGCCGACTGGTTAATATTAATCTATGTTTGATTATGCAAAAGCGCTTCTAATCGAAATCTAGTTAAATAAGAAAATTTATGAGTTTCAAGAGAGTCTAATTTTCTGTTTTTCTCATTACAGATGGCTCCCGTAAATTCACTACGGATATGTGCCATTCTCTGGCTGTTCTGCGCCGTCAGCGTTAGAGCCGATGCCAACGACAATACGACAACAACAAAGACAATAAGAACAACTATCCTACCGTCAAGGACAACACGAACTGAATTAAAAGTATCAAGGAGTCTCAACAACCACGACACGCAAACCGTTAACGTCAGAACGAAATCTGGCCACCTCACGCAGCTAATCGTTAAGAAGAAGGATGGAAAGTCTTCAACGCACGCCAGCAGCACCACCCCTGTGCCTACCACCGTTTCGGTCAAAACGACTTTACCAAATGTCAAATTTAACACAACCGAAGATAACAAAAACAAAACAGACTCGAGAGATCAAAGAAAAATTAGCTTTGGCCCCGTCAATAGTGATTTAGCTGGTTTTGATTATTATATCAATCGCAATAAACACGACGAATTCAGTGACATCAAGGCTGAATACGGAAACTGGTCACCAGTATCTGTGTATCCAGAATCTCACATTCAAGAAGATGGTGGCAAACCGGAAGCCGACCCTGAAACGTCCAGCTATTATCCCACGTACGATAATCAAGAAAAGGTAGAAAATAAAAAGGTTTACATAACATCGACGAGTTACATGGACTATAACGGTCCTATTAAAAGTTATAGATTCGACCCACACAACCCTGTTATCAAAAATGATAGGAACCCGGTGTACATAGAGGTAGTTAGTACTAAAGTTTCAGACGGTGAAGGTAAATATAAAGTGCCTGACCCAGTTATGGTGAGCTCAGATTCAATGTACGTGAAAAAGGCTATTGATAAATTCAACAAACGAGGAAGATCAATTTTAACTTTAGGTGAAGATGGAATACCAGAAATTCAAGGTGTTAGAATGCCGGATGATGAGTCAGATAAGAAGACATGGAGGAATGCACGTGTTGTTAATGGAGAACTTGTACCATACCCCGAAGGCTACACCCCACCCAAAGCGATACCAGAAGCCGATGTCTACCCAGACTTAGCTGCTGCTGATCCAGCTCAAAACTTGGGACCGTTTACTAAAGAAGACAACTTTGAACCTAAAGATGGACCGTTCACTAAATTCGACAACATTAAATTCGAATCGGATGACTTCGTCCCATCTGTACAATACAAACCCAAAAAAGAAAACCATTACGTTAAAACTGGATACGGACCTTTCACGAAAGCTGATAATTCTAAAGTGGCTAACTCTAAACTTATTGAATATATCAAACAGATCAATGACCAAGAGTTAAAACGCGATTACTTCAGCGGTCGCAGTTCAAGAGCTCACAATGGTGACCTAGATTACGCGGAGAGTCACATTCAAAGGCGTATGTTACAGCATCCAGGTGAAAATAATTTTCCCAATTCAATAATGTACACTCCGAAAAACGCGAAGCCAGGTTTCGATGAAAGTGTAAGAAATCCAGTCCTTCAATACGCTCACCCAGATCTCGGAGTACAACCAGCTAAAGCTACTAGAGACAATATTGAGAATCATGAAAATAAACGCAAAATTAATTATTATACTAGTAGTGTTGTACCGAAAAGTGCTCATCCTTACCCAATGGAACCCATTAACGGATATAATCAACAACGTAGTCAGAACATTCCATCTAATAACCGGTACTATGAGGATGAATACAACAAGTTCTCATACTACGACCACAGCCCGGCAAAATATCCGTACGGATACGGCTATATCAAACGCGTTCCTGAGCCATCTCTATGGCAACGCTTCACAAATTCCATGAAAGATACCATCAATAGTGCAAGTCAAACAGTGCAACAATTCACTAAACCTTTAATCGACCCTATTGCTAAAGTCACACAGCCAATCTTTGATCCTCTCTCAGAAGCCACACAAAAAATATCTCATAACCTAGGTTTGTATCCCTCAAATTCTTTACAAAGTCAGAGATATGCACAGGATAAGATTGGAGTAGCTGCTGCGGCTTCAGGCGCACCAGCGATGTTACCAGCTTTAGGATTAATGGCGGGTGGTGCCGCGTTAGGCCTCGGAGCAGTAGCCGTTGGAAGACTGTTTGACGTCAATCTAATGCGCAGCGCTGACGACAGCGCGGACGAAAAGGAACACAAGCGATCCTTCGGGGACGCAGTTTACGATTACGACAGAAAAATTCTCAGCAGGCAAAAGTTCTACGACGACAATTACAAGATGCCAAGTGAGAACGTGTACGTGGTTATGTCGCCAGACGGTAGCGATAGGACGAAACGCCACGTCAGCTTCTACGAGCCCTTCCAAGTTGTTTCTGGCGTGAGACAGCGGCGGAGCGTGAAGCGAGATCTCGTGGACGACATGACGGACGACTTGCAGCACATAGACTCGAACCCGGCGCAGTCGAGCCTCACGTCCGCGGCCATGGACCTGGTGAAGCAGACGGACTGGAGGGACTCACAGTGTGCCAAATTCACATTCTGCAAGGTCCTCACCTCACAGCCGTCAGACTCTATATTTGCGATGGAAAAGAAAATGGAGTCGCTTCTTAAAATGTGAGTAATTTTTCGGTATAACAATTATTAATTTCATTCTTTCAATAATCAATTCACTATAGACTCGTATCTATACTTTAATATTATAAAGAGGAAACCTTTGTATTTTTGTATGTTTGTATTGAATAGGCTCAAAAACTACTGGACCGATTTCAAAATTTCTTTTACCATTACTTAGAGGGATTCTTCCGAATCCGTATAGGCTATATTTTATCCCGGTAAACGTAAATATGTACCACGGGCGAAGCCGGGGCGGACCGCTAGTCGGATATAAATCTTATCTTATATAAATCAAACTGATGGTAGAAGTGTACACTTATCATGAGTGGTACATTTTTCTTACGCAACATGCGTAAGAAAAATGTACCACTCTTACTCATATTCTTTGTATAATTTGATGAAGATGAGATGCAAGTATTTAAAAACAAAATTTCTAATCGAAAAGCATTACTTATATAATATTAAAATAATGTGATTTGTAAACGATACACAAGTCATAACGTACAAACATTTGAAAAACCATTCGCACCTTTCATGCACGCGAGATAAATATATAAGACAAGTTCTTTCCAACTAGTTATTTACTTCGACACTTTCTATGGGTCAATAAACATCGCTTTGTAGGCATGCTTGTTGCATAATGTTTTCTATATTATGATTTTGACATTTTACGCGCGAAAACAAGACGTATTAAAAAGTGTCAAACTCAGTTTTATTTTGACAAAGAATACAGTGTATCTGCCATCTAGATATAAGCGTGAACTTGCTATGTTAATAGCATATAATATTAACCAGTCTGGTACATGTTCGGTATCAGACCATCAATCTACTATAATTTTATGTAGTAGTTATTATATACATCAACCTAGGTTAAGTGTTGACAGACAATCTAGCCCTAAGCTAGATTTAAACTAGTATATAAGACAACAGCTAAGCAGTCTTTTTCCATTGTGCATCAAAATATTCAAGGCTTGGCTAGCAAACTGTTAGAAATAGAATTGTTTCTGAATGATAACAATATTAAAATATTTTGTGTAACAGAACATTGGCTTAAACAATGTCAGTCGTTATTAAATATTGAAAATTACAAATTAAAAAGTATATACTTTAGGACACAGGCTATTCACGGAGGTTCTGTTATTTTTGTACATGATAGTGTAAAATGTAAAGAACGAACTGACATTGTTAGTCTTTCTGTAGAACGGACCATTGAACTGTCCTGTGTTGAGCTGGAGCGTTATATTATTGTTTGCGTTTATAGACCCCCTTCCAGTGACTATAATATGTTTGAGACAGTCATGGAAGAAATATTAAAGCGTCTAAGCAGGAGTAAAAAAAAAGTTATAGTATGTGGTGATTTTAATATTGATTTACTTTTACAAACACAAACGGCTACACGAATTGTTAATTTATTTCAGTCATTTAATCTATATAAACTTTTTAACGAACCTACACGAATTACACCTACTTCTGCAACCTGTATTGATAATATATACTGTGACTGCATCTGTTTAGAGAAAAATATTCTCAATACATTGACTTCGGATCACTGTGGCCAGAAAGTAGTTTTTGAATGGGATTGCATACCTACATTTAAAAGAATTAATGTTAGGCCTATTACTAAAAAAGGCATTAATAAATTTAGGAATAATATTAACAAAAACCTGCCCGTACTAAATGATCAATCCTTTCCTAATAATCCTTGTGAAATGTTTAAAAATCTTTTTAATTTAGTACATAATGAATTTGAAAAAATATTTAAAGTTAAATCTTTAAATATTACCAAGGATTTACCATTTAGTAAATGGGCGACAGCTAGTATACATAGGTGTAGGAACATTCTTTATGAGTTATACGGTATGAAGCAATATAATAAAGACCCATCTTTTCTTAGTTATGTTAGAAATTACTCAAAAATTTTTAAAAAAGTTTGTTTTACTGCAAAGCGTTTGTATATCAAAGATAAAATACGCGACTCTGGTAATAAAGTTAAAACAGTTTGGTCTATTATAAATGGTGAAATGGGTAAAAGCAAATCAAGTAACACCATAAAACTTGTAAATAATGACAGGGTTATTGACAAAAGTGCTGATGTTGCGCTTGCTTTTGAAGAATTCTTCAGTAGTGTCCCTGCTACTATTACTAATAGTTTAAATTCGTCTTCTGCACTTGCAGAAACCTTTTTGAGGGACCATGTTGCGGGGTGCAGTACATTATTTGAATTGCGACACGTAACTGCTAATGATATTGTTACTGCCTTTAAGACGCTTAATCTAAAAAATACTTGTGATCTTTGGGGAATGTCCGTAAATTTAGTTAATAATATAATAGAAAATATAGCGATAAATTTAGCTTTTATATTTAATAAATGTTGTGACTATGGTACATTTCCTAATTTACTAAAGCTTAGTAAAGTTATACCTCTATTTAAGAAGGGCGATCAAGAAGACTGTAACAATTATAGACCTATCTCTATTTTACCAACATTAAGTAAGGTATTCGAGAAGTTAATATTAAACCAATTGACTAGTCATTTTGCATCTAATGATTTACTTCACACCAAACAGTTTGGTTTCACAAAGGGGCGCTCAACCACAGATGCTGGAGTTGCACTTCTAACACATATATATAAAGCATGGGAAAACTCAAAAAATGCTCTGGGGATATTTTGTGACCTCTCCAAGGCATTTGACTGCGTTGAACATTGTACTTTATTGCGTAAACTTAATCACTATGGAATTAAAGGAAAAGCCCAGAACCTCATAGCGTCATACCTGCATGATAGGATACAGACTGTAGTTGTTAATGGAGAACGTTCTAGCGGTGCGTCAATTAACATTGGTGTTCCACAGGGGTCAATTTTAGGTCCCTTCTTGTTCTTGGTATATATTAATGATCTTCCCTATTATTTGCAGGATAGGTGTGAAATAGTTCTGTT
>CAJQZM010033049.1:4302-36685 GCA_907164665.1 Colias nastes | reverse complement strand
ACATTTTTATATGTAGGAAACCGGAGCGGCACCGCTCAGGCGCCGCGACGCCGCTGCACCGCATCGTGTGGCATGGCACTTAAATTGGAGCAGTTTTAGATTTATTGCATTTTGCAGATTTATTGGATAAACAATGAACATAATATTATATAATTAAAGAATATTTATTTCCTGTTGACGTTTCAGCTCTTGGTCGAAACCATCTTTAAAAAAGTAGTTATTAAAAACAGCATTGCTTAAAAATATTCGAACATTTCTATATCTTACTATTCTTTAATTTTATTTTTTGCATAATTTACTGTATATTGTCAAGACCTACCAGGTTAACATAACATCGAAGAGATGGAACTGATATCTGAATATCATCAAATACGAATCCAAAAGCCCAAAATTAATCAAAATGCGCATACACCGTTCTATTAAAAATTGTAACAATTTCATAGAACTTGTAATATAATACGAATCTCATTCACGGTATTTAATAGCGGCTCCACATTCCTGCCTAGCGTAACGTCTGATATTAAATTCATAGAATTATAGGCAGCGGCCTAGAAATCTGGGAAGCCGTGCGAAAGCGTGCATTTTACATGGTATTGTATTAAATTATAAAGCGTACCGAGCCTATGTGTATGGGAGTACAGGATAGTAGCCTTTAAACGCCAGTTTTATTAACAGTCACAAGTAGTACAATATTTAACATCAACTGAGGTCTACGTGCGAAAGAAGCTATACATTTTTTTTATACAAAGATGTGAAGATTTGCAAGGGTTTAACTCAATAAATGATGGTCTAAAAATCTTTGAGTGATTGCCATGGTGTTTATGATGTGAAACAAACACAATTTAAGGTGATACAAACATAAGTTTCTGTTTCTTTATCAAGTATAAGAATAATTGAAATTTTAAAACGTCTTTAAGTAACTATAATATTATCAGAGATACAGAGTTTACACTAAAATTAAAAGCTAATTTCCATCATTTTATTAAATACTAGCTTACCGCCCGCGGCTTCGCCCGCTTTGTCTAAAACCTAATAAATTATATACTAAAACCTTTCTCTTGAGTCACTCTATCTATTAAAAAAAACCACATCAAAATCCGTTGCGTAGTTTTAAAGATTTAAGCATACAAAGGGACATAGGGACAGAGAAAGCGACTTTGTTTTATACTATGTAGTGATAGTACAGATACAATTAATCTTGTCTATTAATCTGATCTATTTACAATAAAAAAATTTGTATGAGAGAATGATTTTTTTCTATATGAAATGAGACTATAAATTATTAATATACACACTAAAAGAAACAATGTTGTTGTCAAGCAAAAATCTATTTTCCCTGCCTTTCTTTATATACATTTTTTCGCACATACAGCGAAGTTAAAATGGTTTTCTTTTGAAAGATAATTTTTATATAATTTATGCCACAATTTCACCGCTCTACACAACTCGTTACAACGCATCGCTGCATTTGCTACAAAATTACGGATTTATTTATCTGTATGAGGTTTTTATTTATTTTTAGACTTAACGCTGTTTATTTTTTATACTTTTCCATTTAAATTTTATTTAAAATTTAATCTGGTTGTTTTATGACGCTTAGGGCTGATTTTTCAATCCTTGGTTAAATCTTATTCGTTGAATAACGTATTAAACTACCATTTCAAAAATGTATTCTAATTACTTGCATTTGGCTGTTTACAGGTGACATTTTAATATTATCGTGTTATACTTTATTGGACGGATAAGTTTAAACCAAGGATTGAAAATTCAGCCCTTAAAAGAATTAAACAACATATTGTCCGCTTTAGACACAAATTTTCAATTTAAAGAAATTTAAAATAGAAGTTGAGGAGAGTGAACAGGCACATTCTAGGGAAGCGCGCTCCATCTTAGGCCACATCTCAGCTTACCATCAGGCGAGATCGTGGCCAAGCGCTTCCCTATTGCAGCGTAAAAAAAAATATTGTTTTATTTCACTGCTCTTATTTATAGACCAAACCAAAATAGTAAAAAACGTATAAAATTCTATGTGATCTAAGCTTTATGAATGGATGAAATCTGTTGAAACAATAACTGAATACATTCATTGTTTGAATTCTCTATTCGTGACAATTGTATGAATATGCACATTTTAAAATTGGTAATGGAAGCGAATTTTTAAAATTCAATGTTTGTTATACTTAAACATTGACCGCCACTTTGGGACCAGTGGTTATAAAAAGAGCTTAAAAACTGAGAGGGTTCGATTCCCGTTGGAGACTTATAAAAGTTGTTTCTGTAAGATGAGATTGAGTATCTAACCGATTTTTGGTATAAATAACGTTACATATTTAACATTTTGTATATTTTATTTGTATCATGGACTTACAATAAATTGACATTTATTTATCAAATCATATTATATTAGCTGCTACACTTATGTATAGGTAAACCAGAATCTGATGGCAATTAGGGAAATAAACATTTTGAGTGTGCAACCCTAGGGAAAATGGACTGAACGATCTTGATACTGCTTATTTTTTATTTCGTCCCCAATATCATTAGTCACATTACATAAGTGGATAATACTGTACTTAGTAATGAGATATCCACGTAATATTATGTAGACGTACTTAATACATGTATAATATACATATTACTTTTATATAGGTAATACATAATTATTATTTATTTACACATACCTATATTTGTATATATCATTATGCTATGTGAAAATATGGATGTAATGATAATGCAGATCAAAACTCGATTGTTTATAATTTTTTATAAAATAAAACAAAAATAAAATAAAATCATGTTTATTTTCGTAAGTATTAACACCCTTAGATTAACACATTATAAAATTGACTTGGACACCTTGGACTTGACAAATAGCCGTATTGGAAACTCCTGTAATAAGTTTTCATAAAATTATATTTTAATCAACAAACAATATTATAGTTACCTATTTATAATATTTTTAATTTAAAGTATCAAAACGGGTAAGTCCAATTTAGCTTTAAAATTGAAAATTGTGATGTGTTTGACCCTTCTTCATCGAATATTTTTCTATACACATTGTAAACAACACCTCTTGCTGGTGATCGCAGCGGTTTTATCGACATTTCGAAGATTTTGAATTCAAAATCCTAAAAATTAATCATCAACTCAAATAATTTGACAACCAATTTGATAGTTGTCAAAAAAGTTGCCACATGATAATCTTTTATTATATATATTTTTTTAAAGGAATAGAAACAATTCGATCGCTCATGGGATCGTCTCGGTAAGGGGAAGGAGCGGGTTCAAATTCCGCCTCCTGATCAATTTTTATCTATTCTAGAAAAATTTATCGTATAATGTTATACTATGTTTAACTATACTTATAATGTTATACTATGTATATACACACCTATACTAAATTTCACCGTATCCAAGTATCGCATTTCGCAACTGGACGCTAACAGGTTGTTATAAGTCGCCAACTTTTAATTAAACCGCTAACTAGCCTCGTCACTGAATGAAGCACATTGTTAAGCCAAGATGTTGGCTCCTCATTTCATACAAAACTATGGAAAATTAGTGAGAAGTTAGATACTAAAAATATATATTTTTGCGGAATTTGTAAGCACAAAATACTTACAAAAAGAGTTGAAAATTTTCGGGATGGTTTCTATACTCAATATAATTTACGATTTCAAGATGATTGTTTCTGTACCTACACAATATCACATACCAATAGCAAGAATACTATAATTACACGAAGTTAAATTAAAAAAATACACTCATATTCAGTCATTCGTTTTAGAGCTGCGCTGCTGTACTGCACACAAAGTTATAAGTAGAAAATAAACTCGTAAATACGAAACATGAAAATTTCATACACATTGAATATGATACAAAGATTTACCGTTCATAATAACATTTATTAGAAACTAGCTTACCGCCCGCGGCTTCGCCCGCTTTGTCTAAAACATAATAAATTATATACTAAAACCTTCCTCTTGAATCACTCTATCTATTAAAAAAAACCGCATCAAAATCCGTTGGGTAGTTTTAAAGATTTAAGCATACAAAGGGACATAGGGACAGAGAAAGCGACTTTGTTTTATACTATGTAGTGATTTTAAGAATGGTAAGGTCCATTCTCCCAACAAACTATTTTTATTTTTAATTTTCATAGTTGATGATAAAACTACACTTTTTTCATCATTTAAAATATGAAGATATCACAATTCAATCAAATATTTTAATTTTACTGTAAAAACATAATAATTAATTTCACAATCCTCATTAACAATGAACATAATATAAACTAATTCCACTGCGACGTAGCACGGCGTAGCGCTACAACGCTACGCAAGCTACGAAACGCTACGACTGCATTTATCTCGTAGTACAAATGATAACAGTGGACAATACAAATATCTGTACATTGTCTAATTTCTCTATTTATCTCCTTTCTGCTATATTTTCTGTGAGCTACATAAACAACGGATTTATTTGTGTAAAAATAAATTTTATGTTGTTTTTAGATTTTGTATCGTAAAGATGTTTTATTAATATAACTTAAAGAAATAAAATTGAAATGCCATTTTTCCGTTTAGCTAAAGTTAAAAATTCATTTATGGGTCAAGGTATACGCTTTTACAACAGAATTCCTCATAGTATTAAAGAGTTTAGTAGTTCTAAATTTAAAACTTATATAAAAAAATGTACTAGTTCAGAGAGCCTACTACAGTATTAAGGAATATATGGACGATAAAAACCCATGGAGGGTTGTCACGTAAAAACCACAGGACAGTTCTTTGGCATATTATTATTATAATATATGATGTTACATATGAATATTGTATAATTAAATTGTAAAACTGACGTGATTTAAAAGAGCAACTATGGAGTTTCTTGCCGGTTCTTCTCCGTAGATACTGCTTTCCGAATCGGTGGTAAATGTTAAAATATGTAATGACGTTTCAAAAGTGCTTCTAGAAGAAGTCTAATTGAATAAATAAATGTTTGAGTTTGAGTTTGAAACAAATACCCGTTTTATACACGAGATAAAGCAATAAGGAAATATTTGGTTATTTCTTTAATTTGCCTGATCTGAAATAAAACATGGCTATAATTATAATTAAATGTAAGGCGATAAGACCGTTCGTTATTATTATTTTTTTTTTTATAAAAATATAGGTTGATATTATTTTTGTTTAATAAATAATTTTGAATTATGAAACTATTCATACGCGACGTTTTATTAGATAAATAATTATTTTTTTCCAATTTAATTTATACAGTTCTTATTACTGGAAGCTTTAAGTAGTCACTAAGAAGAATCTTAAATCATAAATATTCTATCATTAGGCCTTCCTTCCGAAGTTTGATAATCTTAAATTGATAAACTTTTGGTATATTTACCCTGTTTTCCCGATGATCGGTAAATATTATTATTAATTCGTTTTCCTGTAACTTTTTCGATACGATGTTTATTCATTAATCAATCAAATTGCGACATGTGCTTATCCTAAATAATAATTATATGTAACTAGCTGTTCGCTCTGGCTCCGCCTGTGTTGTAATTTGTTCAAAAATTGTAGGGCAAAAGTATCCTGTATTAGTTTTATAGTTGTAAGCTATCTCACCACAAATTTTCGTCCAAATCAGTTCAGTGGTTGAGGCTTGAAGAAGACACAGACAGACAGAGTTACTTTCGCATTTATAATACTACTGTATACTAATACTAATAGTTAGGATACTTGCGTAAAATGAAACACGAAAATACAAAGCATAATCTATTTGTGATTTGGCTACAATTCTATAAATAAGAAAGATCCAATTTGAGTGTATATTGGAATGGAAAGTTTTGACAAAATAATTGTGAATTTGATGGAAATAGAAACATAACAGCTTAAAATCAATGATATTATATATAGAAACAAGAGGCTTAAAATACATTCAACCTTTATTAAATCTGGGTCTAAAAATGAAGCCACTAGTGACTAAGAATTAAAATTATTACACTTCCACGTCAAATAATAGAAGAATTGTAATGTTTAAATATATTATTTAAAGATAATAATATTCTCGAGGAATTGGTTAACGCTGTATTGCCGAAATGTCTTGGGTTCTAACATGGTTCTAACCTAATGTACACCTAAAAATAGTCTCATTGTTATTAACCGCTTTCTGAGAAATTACAGCCATTATTCTTTAGAATATAGTAAACAGAGATAATAATAGTAAGTATAAAGATAACTACGTTGCGTAAGTCGGTGCCAAGCACTAAGCACTTAGTGTTAAGCCCGTTAACCGATATCAAACCTTTTCAGTAGGTAAAATAACATATCTAAATAATATGAAGTAATTAATAATATTAGATATTTTTTATTTTTTACATTTTTGAAGTCGGTTGTTTTTAACGTAGTTATTTTTATTTCATACTTTTTAGTGAATCAAAGTTACTTGCTACATTTCAATTAAGTCATCGTACAAACACAACAACAAAAATGCTCATAAAATAAAAACTACTGGGCCTATCCGAATAAATTTTTATGGGCCCAAATTCAAATTCAAATTCAAATTTCATTTATTTACAAGAATGTAGTTACAAAAAAGGTGTTATTACATAAAGGCGCTAATACATTCTACCCACTTTCTGGGTGTGCAAATATTTAAATGGAAATAAGTTAAGTTACACTACACCAACACTACACAAATTCTTCGCGTCACTAATCACTATTGTTAAACGTCACTAATTCTTCCTTGTCACAGATTCCGCAATGTAATAAGTTCTTGAATATCATAAAATTGTTTCTCCATTAACCATTTGGTCAGTTTCTTCTTAAATATATTTACTGGGAGATCCTTAAAGTTATCCGGTATTTTATTATATATTGTAATAGTCATAAATATCACACTATTTTTTGCTTGATTTATTCTACATGTTGGAAAGTGCAGTTTATTTTGATACCTCGTTAACATATGCGAATTTACTTCTCCTTTCTTTTTAAAATATTCTGGGTGGTATTTAACAAATAAACATACTTCTCGTATATATATGCAGGTCAGTGTAAGGATACGTAATTTACCGAACATTGGTTTGCAACTGTCCCTTTGATGTAATCCGCACAGGGCCCGGATACATTTCTTTTGTGCCACAAATACTTTCCGCACCTCGCAAGACTGTCCCCAAAGAATTATTCCGTAAGAGAGTATCGACGATATATATGCATGGTAGGCATTTATTGCAGCATTCATAGATACAGTATCTCTTAGGCGACGTAATACGTAAACGAAACGATTTATCCTATCACAAATATATTCAATATGACTGTCCCATTTTAGACCTTCGTCTACCAGAACACCTAAGAATTTATGGTGTTTTACCTGTTCGATTACTTGATCATTACATTTTATATCTAGATTAATTTTGGTGCAATTCTTTGTATAATATTGAATTATTTTTGTTTTTACTAAGTTTATTTTCAGATTATTATTTTGTAACCATTTTACTATATTATGTAATGCTGTATTTATATCTCTCTCATATGTATTTTTATCCGTGCATTTAACAATAAGGGTAGTGTCGTCTGCGAATAAAACTGTTTTGTGTTTCACTGATCTCGGTAAATCGTTAATATATAAGAGGAATAAAAATGGACCGAGCACACTTCCTTGTGGTACACCTGATTTATTAACTTTTTTCTCTGACCTATATGAGTTTCGTGTTTGATTTATCATTTTATGAATCTCCACATACTGATATCTATCATTTAAGTAACTTGCAACCCATTCTTTAGCAATCCCTCTTATCCCATATTTCTCCAACCAAACGATTCGACACCATTCCGCATCAAACAAAAAAAGAATTACGTAAATCGGTTCAGAAACCTCGGAGTAATCGGTGTACATACATATAAAAACATACCGGTCGAATTGATAACCTCCTCCTTTTTTTTGAAGTCGGTTAATGAAAAGCATTTAATCCAGTCCCACAATGTTTCATATGCAAAAACAACAGAATTAAATATAATATGAACTATATTATTGAAAACTTTTTCGTAAATCTTTCTGGAATACAGAATCATCAATTTAATGAAGTATGCTTTAACAATTTATCTAATTAAAGTAGTACGTGAATCGGCATTTCAGCATTTCGTTTAATCTTTAATGAAATCAAATTGAAAATATTTCAACATACGCGGATAAATATTGGAGGATAATAGTTAATGTACAATTTTATATTTATTTTCAGTAATTAATTTGTTTTATGCCGAATATCAGCCAAATCAGCTCAGTACTTTTGACTAACGAAACATTAAAACTAGCTGTGAAACGTAGATCAAGTATTTCTGCAGCTCTGATGTTATCCTACTAATATTATAAATGCGAAAGTTTGTGAGGATGTGTGTGTGTGTGTGTGTTTGTTACTCTTTCACGCAAATACTACTGAACCGATTACAATGAAATTTAACACACATATAGAGGGTAACTTGGATTAACACATAGGATAGGTTTTATTCCGGAAATCCCACGGGAACGGGAACTATCGTCAACTATGCGGGTTTTTCTTTGAAAACGCGGGCGAAGCCGCGGGTGGAAAGATAGTTCTGATATATTACAGGAAAGTTTCGGCCAAATCCGTCAAGAATGTATTTCGTGACAGAAAAACATACACACATCCCTTCAAAAAATTTCGCATTTATAATATAGTGGTATATGATGGGATTCATAAAATCAATTTTCGTGTATCCTTGTAGGGTTTATATTAATTGTTATTTATTATGTTGTTATATATCCATTACACTTATCGATTTTCCTCACAAACCAGTAGCTAAAGGTACTCCAAGATCCTTAATAAATAGATTTAACCAATCCTACGATAAATAATAGTAACTAACAAGAGAACAATCTACATATGATTTAGTTCGTTACTCGGTTACGTAAATTGAGGACTATCACGTTATTCTCTGAGGGAAATATACGGTTTGTCAGTGCCCCTCAAATCGGTCTTGCTCTTCTAAGTGTCCATTTTGAAGCGTGTCTTAAGTTATAGACGATATGTGTGTATTTGTAATACTTGATTTAGATATTGGTGGCAATATCTAAATCTGGTTTTTTGCACATACAATAATTCATAGACTTTAGAGAAGTCCTTAGAAGAAGTATAAGAAGAAGAGAAGAAGTTACAAATGCGTTTAAAAATTTCATTTATATACCAAATAGTTATAGATAGATTTCATATAGTTATAGGAAGATTTTAAAATTTTATTAAAACTAAAAATATTTTTTCTTATTCATTTACAATTTTACAGTTACACAAAACATTTTAATACTATAGTATGAAAGAATATCCTTTATTAAAGGTTTCGTTGAATTCCTGTAATCCTGTTCGTTATTATGATATTTACAGTAGCCCATCTTTACACGCGGGTGAACAATGAAAATGATTTCAAAAAATGATCGATCGATCGATGATGTGATTGATGTCCAAGTGGTGATAGATATTAAAAATCGCAACTTTCTTCGTTTACAAACAAACGCAGTTCTTTCTTCTCAATATTAGTATAATACATACCTTGTACCACACCCAATCGTCGATATTACTTGTTGCCCCTGGGAGTATCTCACTGTTAATTACAGAAATTGCTCCGAACCAATGAATGGGCTGGTCGCTCGTTATTAATATGCCTTCATTAGTGACCTCAATAAGGATAATGTATTTAATTAATTTACCTGTTTTGTTTATAATGTCTGTTTGGTGAAGACTCCTTGCTCCTCTAATCGTAGTAGAGGTAATTTAATTCAATTAAATTAAAAAATCACGAAATATAAATGATTCAGGAACGTTTCAATTTCTTTAGTGGTATGGTAATTAGGAAACAATTGACAACCATAGTTTTATGTTGTCAATTCATATCATTTATAATGTTATATAGATCCATACTAATATTATAAATGCGAAAGTAACTCTGTCTGTCTGTCTGTTACTCAATCACGCCTAAACTACTGAACCAATTTGCATGAAATTTGGTATGGAGATATTTTGATACCCGAGAAAGGACATAGGCTACCTTTTATTGCGAAATATGTACCACGGGCGAAGCCGGGGCGGACCTCTAGTATTAAATAAATGATGAAATTACTCTGATTTCTCTATATAAAGTCCGTAATGTTTATTTCAGGTGTTTCAATTTTAGACGTAAAAATGATAATCATGATGTTGCTAACTAATTTTTCTATTAAATATTTAAATATATCCGTGCACTAGACCGGCTTGAATCTCGATATGAACCCAGATTTCTCGCAGATTGAGTGAGAAACATTTATAGACCGATGTAATAAGCCGAGCCCAACTAAATCCTTTGAACCGTACAAAGAAAACAAGTGCTTGTTGTTTTTTATTACTCACATAACTCGCCAAGATTGCTTTCACCAATAAAACCGTTTTATAGACTTTTCCATCGATCTCCAACGACTCTTTGTGTCAAGAAACAATAACTTCTTAATTTAACTTCAGCGCTCGCAAATCTTTTAAAACCCTTATTTTTACCCACTTTCAATCGGTTTCAAAGAGTTAGCGAATAAATCTTAACTTTTCAAGGTTTTTTACGGCATTGTTTCCTCGACCAGCAATTTATCAACGATAAAAGGAGGCGAGATGCATTTTAGACTCCTTTGTGGACGCACAATAGATGTCGCTTCGTTCTCTGCGATTGTCCTTTTTTCAGTTAAGCTGAGTGATGACATGTTCCATTCATATTTCATATTGAAGACATATATTTCCAGAATGTTGTGGTTATTTTTATATGTATAACGAGCGCTTTTGAGGAAATTCTGTGTTTTCATATTATTTGATAGCGGCATTGTATATTTGCTTCGCTAAAAATATTTCTATAATGAATGAGAAGTTCGTACTTTTAGAACGTATTTGTAAAATACTCGTTAAAGTTATAATGTATTGCAATTTGAATGTAACAAATATTTTAAACTTTTGCATTTTCAGGCGTAGGTTTGGTAAGTTTTTCCTGTAATATACTTAAGCATTCAAAATGTAAATGAAAGTTCTATTTTAATTGTAAAATATGGTTTCATTTGTGTATTCAGTGATAGGCAGAGCATAATGTATATTGAATTAAATAACGCTAATAATAACAGTAAGATATACAGCGTGTTCTTTTTTACAATGAACATGTCAGCAGTTGACAATAAAATGTTAAAATATAATCCGGCTTCATAACTGGCTAGTTCAGCTGGCATTGTAAACACAGTGACGCGTTCGATTTGCTGGGATCAGCGCCACTCGACAAACGTAGGATATCTGAACGAACTGCAAACAGGATATACAGCGTGTTCTAAACGGTTTATTGTATATTGTTTTTATTTATTTAACCATTTTATGTAACACACCAATTTAAAAATAATGAAAATATTCAAAACAAGAATAAACACATAATACATAAGGCAAGCTTGTCCTTTAGAAGCTATCTCTTCCAGACTGCCCAAGGTAAAGGACAAAGATAACGATTTTGAGTTTTGTGTAAATTGTAAGTGTAAATATTTCCAAACAGGAAAATGTTTAGACTAAAACTGTCGGCTATAATAACAACAATACAATGTATTAAAAACAAAATGAATGGTTCTTGTTAGATACATCATTGAACATCAGTGTGTGTATAGTTCATTTAATAATGAATTTATATGATAATTTAATCAACTGCACACATAGTATAATTAATATAAAGTTACCATCATAAAAATTAACACAAAATAAAATGTTCCAAGTTAATACTTTCTATGTAAGACGAGAAGAAGAGAAGATTTACTCTTATTTTAAATAAAGGCTTGATAAACTCCCTCCAATTTCGTTCAAAAATAGGAAAATAAAAAAAATATTTATATTACTCAAGTAAAACAACAGCCTGTATACAGGATCACATTTAGTTGCACGGTGACCGTACTGTCAACACAATCGTTCAAGAGCTTCGACTTTTCTACTGCGCTTCTAACATTGATAATCATATAAGTAACGGATACATGCCCATATTTTTAGAATTAACTTTTATTTTTATTCCAAAAAAAAAGGATATCTGTTACACTGTGTGTTCTTGTTTTATAAGGCAAATTGTAAGGAGTATTTAATTACGAAAACACAAGAGCATGTGTGTCGTTTGTCGTTGTTATTAACATCAATAATAATTATTATAATGGCATTGGCTAAGGGCTTTGGTTTATGCAATCATTAGGTCATGGAAAAAATCTCTTTGTAGTGATAGTGATAGTTCTATTTTTTATTTACTTATTTGACTTTAAACATTGTTATATTTTTCGCTAATATATTTTTAGCAATTACTTTTTTAACTGGTTAATCCATCCTAAAGTTTAGCTATTTTACTGGAAAAGCTAACTTTTCTAGCAGCTAAATAATTACAGCCAATGACTTAATAATATTAAGATGAAGAGACATCATTAAGAAAAACATCTCAATATAGATGATATCTATGTTCTTTGCTAATAAAGTCTGAATGAACTTCAGGGTAATGCAAACTAATTTATACTCTCTCTGAAGGGAATAGAGTTTAGTTTTACATAAATTTTGCAGTTGCACGAAGATGCATTGTATATTTTGTATTCGAGTGCGAGAAGTCTCAGCACAGAATACATAATAGTAGCTAAACGCTACAGAACGGACACTCTCCGCCTCCCGCCAAAATTAAACTTACCTCACCCCCGCGCGATCAGACATAAAATGGGCCATATTTTTCTGCAAGGACGATACGCAACGAAGATTGACAACATTAATCAAATTGACTTAAAGTAATTTTATTATTTTGGATTTGTGATTATCGTTTTTCGTAGAAAATGGTTAGATATTGTGCTGTTTACGGATGTATTTCATCAGAAAAACGCGAATTTTTTTTTACGCTAGTCACAAATGTGCCAACCATAAAGCGTTAACACACACATTTGCAGTCTCTACAGTGTGACTGTCAAAACGATCATTTTGTATGGAGTGTCCGGGGTGTGGTCTCAGCTCATCTTATATTCCGTTTAGAAAGTTTTACATAAGTAGTACCTATACTTTTAGAAGGTCTTAATGTTTGATGTTCTAAAAGTAAATATTTATTCTATTTTTCGTTAATTCCAAGATTTTATTAAGATACCTTTGAAGGTTCCAATTCGAAGAAATGTTAATAATATTACGTAAATAATATTTGGTGTATAAAATGCTTTATCTCTAGAGTATTATAACTTTATTTTTCCACAGTATTTTATTAGTATCATTATAAAATAGTAATTTTCTTATAATATGACTTGTATTTTTCCTTTTATGAGTTTCTTTTTTAATTAAATTGAACTTACTTTGTTTGCATTTTATTATCGTAAATGACGTTTAATTAAATTAATTTTGTAGTGTTAATATAAGAATATATACCTAATAATAATAAGAAAAATATAATTGTATATACTTTATAAATTAATGTTCCAAGAAACTGCTGTAGCAACGATTTAGGTTTTTATCTTTATATTCTATCAATTATCCAGATTGCAAGATTTATATTTGTTCAGTTTTTCTTCTTCAATCAGGGAATTGGGTTTTTGACGGGATTTTTATGCAAATAAGCAGTCATCTCATTATGACCCAATCCGAAGTATTCATAGAGATGAAGGAAAGTACTTTGAGTGACATCAAATAATATTGCAATAACAGATTAGGATTTGGTTACCTTTTTCGTAGTAATAATGAGTCTCTGAAACTTAAAATATATGCTACTTATAGGCTTCATTTTCTGAAAGCAACAAATTGTTAGCTAACGAAACTTTGCAAAAAAATGGCACTATGTTTACGTTAAATGTGTTATAATTTCTAATTACGTACCTATTTTTAGTTCATGATATAAATATTTTGAAAGCTTAACTTAATGGACTCATAATACTCAACTCTAATAGGATTGGGTTGTGCCATATACAAAAGTAAAGCCTGATGAAATTTATTATAAATTTAACTACGATGTAAATAGCTTGAAATATAAAAAAAAATACTCATCCTACGACAAAACTCAAGAAGCGAGTGAATGACCTTACACGTCAAACAGAATACAAAACACGTCCCCGTTCCTTAAAAAAGTTGAACGCTAAAAAGTTTTTATATCATTATTATTGTCCCAAAAACTTTTGGCAGACAATACGCTAACGCGTCATCAGGCGACGTTGGCACAAAATCGATTGCGGCTAATAAATACGGTTCCATTTTAAAAGTTTCCCGAAGAACTGCAGAGACAACGAGGAAACCATCTAGCTGGATATTATTTCAGCTCAAAACGCATTACTGTGCCCGATTTATGGCGTTCTGTTTATTTCACTATATTCGCTGCAATACAACTTATTTATGGCCGATGTTTTGGTGATGGAAAATTTTATAGTTAACTTTATGGATTGTGTGCTGAATTAATGGATATTAAGGATGGTCGAGAATATTTTTCTGCTTTGAATTGGTGTCGAATTATATTTAAGAAATAAAAGTGTACTGTTTTGATTACAACCATATTACAACAATACAATCGCTTCAGGAATGTTATCAAGATAAAACTTTTTGGTAATCCTTCCAGAAAATTTCGTTCAATTCAAAATCATTTGAATTTAGAACAACCACGGAATATTGTTTTAAATCACATAGTTGCCAGTACGAGACTTATACAATTTACGAGTCCTAATAAAAAAGAATCGTCTTCTTTTTTCAAATAAAGGCGGGAAACATGCTGTCAGGTAGGCCGGTCGACGAGCCGCTTGAGGTTTAACGCGTTATCTAGTGCCGTGTGGGCTATCTGTGCGTTTACTGTTCGAGCCTTTAACTGAGCGTTTTGTATCTATAATAAAAATAGTTCCATAATAGTAAAATAAAAAAGTAAGTTTCCAATCCATCTATGACGAATAAAAGTAATTAAACAATCAGAAAGCTTGATGTCTACTGCTGCAGTTGCACATTCATGATATACCTAAATATCATAATCATCAATATCATTGCCATTATCGACCACGTTGGCCAAATGCGGATTGGCAGATGTCACAATATTATGTCGTCGAACTTTTGATTCTAGGACTCACTGGTTTCTTCACGAAGTTTTAACGCAGATAAATTATTGAGAAATGAATTTATTTTCTGCACGCTTACCTGGTACCGAACCTCCGATTTATCATAATTCTGAGGTCTTCACCTCTTAGCCACTACTGCTCTGCTAGATTTAGTTCAATCTATTTCTCCATATTTTTATTTTTATTAAAGTGAAACTTTTATTACATCGTCTCAAACTTTTTGGTCTGTGTAGCGCATGTCGCGTGACGTACGATAATTATCGTACAATACGATAATAAAGTGAAACTTTTATTACATCGTCTCAAACTTTTTGGTCTGTGTAGCGCGTCGCGTGACGTACGATAATTATCGTACAAATACGATGATAATGACTAGATGGTCTGTGTAGCGCATGTCGCGTAACGTACGATAATTATCGTACAAATACGATGATAATGAGATGGTCTGTGTAGCGCATGTCGCGTGACGTACGATAATTATCGTACAAATACGATGATAATGAGATGGTCTGTGTAGCGCATGTCGCGTGACGTACGATAATTATCGTACAATACGATAATAAAGTGAAACTTTTAAAGTGAAACTTTTATTACATCGTCTCAAACTTTTTGGTCTGTGTAGCGCATGTCGCGTGACGGTCGAACCGTACGATAATTATCGTACAAATACGATAATTTTGTGCCTAAGTTTCACTTTTACCGTGGTTTCATAAAACCACACAACATTTATTTTTATAAAAAAAGGGTTAATGATTTTCCATCTAGTTTAGTGGCCACATTAAACTTTAGAGCGTCACCACTCGTCTCCCAGGAGTGTTTTGACGTCATGTATTCAGTTTGAACATATTTGCTGTAATGGAAAAGTTTCGCAAGTCCCTTGGAAGCTAATGTTTGTGGCCATTTTCACCTGACATTATGAACGTAATTGGTTGAGTGTAAAACGCTGTATGAGGATTTTTTGTAATACATAAACAATTTCCATACATGTACATTCTATTGAGCGATTTTGTAGATATTATGATGATTTTAATTTTTTATTAACAAATCGAATATTTTTTTATGTACATATCTGACCAACGGTTGGTTTGGTCTTTCACCTTTTAATAATTAAAGCCTGCAATAAAATATACATCGAAATTATTTGAAGTCTTAGTAAAAATTTTGTACAATGTAAATTCATGAATTTTTTACTAATCATTTATAGTTTCCACATCATATTGAATGTTTATTCAAACATTGCCACACTTACTAAAACCAATTTGTTCTTTTTAAAAAGTAAAAATAGAGTTATTAAAGTAAACACTCCATATAATAAGGAAATAAAGGTGCATATGTTTCACGCTCCCTTTATTTTAAATTGAACGTAAGAAAGTAAGGGGTCTGCACTTAATAAAAATCATTGTGGAATGTTCTAGTCGACAGTGTGATCAAATTCGCTGTTTCTTATCACTTGGCCCGAGTTACAAGCATTAGCGATAGTAAGTATATCTTTGAAGTTTGTTCATAGGATACAGTTTTTTGGTTCCTTATAATCTATACTAATATTATAAAGCTGAAGAGTTTGTTTGTTTGTTTGAACGTGCTAATCTCAGGACCCGTAGGCCCTATTTGAAAAATTATTTCGGTGTTAGATAGCCCATTCATCAAGGAAGGCTATAGGCTATATTATATCTTCACGCTATGGAGCCACGCGGGTGAAACCGCGAAACACAGCTAGTTTATTATAAGCGTTGCACATTAGGTGCACGTTTCACATGCATTCAGATTTAATATATTACAGTAATTTATGTTTACTCAAAAAATATAAGAGAACAATGTTGATCTGCTGAATCTTTTGTATTTATTATAGTAAACTAATAAAATAAACATAAAGAATGGATAAGAGAAAGTATGCAGTATCATCATGAGCAAAAAAAAATATAATCTCTAGTTGCTTGATAATGATTACCAAGTAAGATTTAGGTTTCATCATATTTAGCTTTATAGTAGTAAACAAATTAGTTGAAGTAGTTTTTGAGTAAAATCGTAACAAACAAAACACAACAACAACAAAAAAATCCTCTATAAATTATTAGTTGAGATAAAACTTATCTCTTGCAACCCAGACCTTACGAAAGCACTCAATTGAAGTAAATAAGATTTTCCATACAAAAGTCCTTCGGGATTCTTTTGAAATTAATCTTTTAATGCCTACCCTTCCCTTTCAAAGCGATGATCAAGTAATTAATTTAGTTTTGTTTGCAGATTGTTTGGCTATTCAAAGTGAAATTTAGTTTTATTAGGAGAACATTATTTTATTAAACATTTTTAGATGGAATGGTTTATCAAATTTAATACTACTAATTACATTTTATGATTTTAATATTTTTACGATGTATATTTGTTCCATAGTTTGTCAAAATACATAGAGTTAAGTTGTTTCTTTGAATAATTTTGGCTTAAATTTTGGTTTCAATGCGATTTTTATCAATTAAATAGGCAATTCGGCAGTTAGTATAATATATCACAATATAAGATTTGTATTATGAGTAACTTTAAACAAGATTACAATGACTTTAGGTATAAAAATATTAGAAAGAGAGGAATGGAGTGTGTTAGATATTTTAACATGAATCTTTTTATTATTACCTACTAATACCTATTTTGGGGTGATGCATTTCACATCTATTATAGTGATCGAATTTATCTAAGGGCAAGATCTCCCTGAATTTTCTTATGTAAATTTTAACATTTTTTGTGAGCTCCTACCAGGAATCAAAGATTGAACAAAAATCCTTGTAATAATAAATTAAACTCAAGAATACACCTAAAGTTGTATAATACACACCTACATCTTAAAATATCTTACTACTAGCTTTCCGTCCGCGGCTTCGCTCGCGTTTTTAAAGAAAAACCCGCAAAGTTCCCGTTCCCGTGGGATTTCCGGGATAAAACCTATCTTATGTGTTAATCCAAGTTACCCTCTACATGTGTGCTTAATTTCATTGTAATCAGTTCAGTAGTATTCGCGTGAAAGAGTAAACAAAAACCCACATACACATCCTCACAAACTTTTGCATTTATAATATTAGTATAGGAGTGTTAGATTACAATTACTTTAGGTATAAAAAGATAAGAAAGAGAGGAATTGAGTGTGTTAGATATTTTAACATGAATCTTTTTATTACTACCTACTAATACCTATTTTGGGGTATAGGGTGATGCATTTCACATCTATTTTAGGGATCGAATTTAAGGGCAAGATCTCCCCGAATTTTCTTATGTAAATTTTAACATTTTTTTGTGAGTTCCTTACTGGAATCAAACCTTGACCAAAAATGCTTGTAATAATAAATTAAACCCAGAATACACCCCTACATCTTAAAATATCGTAATATAACAATAAGAATTACTGTAATAACTGTATTTTCGTAGTTTACTTAATATAATTATAATCACGTACAAAACTGCAAGATCAGACTTGATTGGGATGTTGGGGAAAACTTTTGCCAATATAGAGATTCAAAGATACCCGTCACGATATATTTAATCTGTATTGTTATTTGTATGCGATACAACAATGCTTATTATACAGGGTGTTTCAGTTTGCGCTAAAGATTTATTTATTTATTTCACTAGCGGTCCGTCCCGGCTTCGCCCGTGGTACATATTTACGTTTTCTCTACATAAGAACCATCCTCGTACTTCAAAGAATATAATAAAAGAAAATAGAATTATCGAAATCAGTCCACCCGTTCACGCGTCATGCCGTGACCAAGGAAAACGGGTTTCATTTATGTATATATATATATATATATATATATATATAGATTAAGGATCACCAACATGACATCCACTGATAACATAGATAAAAGCCAAAGAGTATAATGTATAGTAGATAAAAGCTTTTAGAACTTACAATCTTCGTGCTATCACAATTATAGGCAACCACTACTAACAAACGTAACAACATATGTTTAGATTTATTGCATAAAATAAGAGAGCATGAGATTACTTAGTCCGTTTTTTTTATTTTAAGTTTAATTACCATAATGTAGTGAACACCTTTAAAAATATTTTCAATATTCTCAATAAGAAAATTGAATTGTCCATTATTCAATAATCTATTTAAAACTAATTAACCAATAGATAACAATTAGCAAATTAATAATTATTCCTTAAAATATTATAACAAAATTTTACCTCACAGCTATTAAAAAAACAACAAATAATGAACCCCTGTATAACGAAGCAAGTGAACGCCAATCTGAAAGTTTCTTGGGGGACTATTCTGGTGTCGGCCGTGCGTAAAAATTCTATTTATTGCCCCGTTTCATGTTACTTTCGCAGGCTAATAGACGCCTCTATTGTTCGACTTGTGAAAGATTTGTTTCTCTTTGTTTTGCTAAGTGAAAATTTTTGTCCGACCTTGATTTGTAGGGGAGAATCGTCCCCTACAAATCAAGGTCGGACAATTGTCAAGATGAGAGTTCATTGCTTTGTGAATTGCTGTTTTATAAATGAATAACAGACATTTTCGAGGACACTTTTAAGAAGTGTTTTCTGACCAATAAGTCTAGCAAAGTTTTCAAATATTAATACTAAACTTCTATCTAAATACTTAACAATATATTTTTTTCTATCTATAGAGAATAAGTATTCAATCGTGATAATCACTCTATATTATTATTGTATATCCAAACTATAAACCGCTCCTTATACCTACCATAAAAGAGCTAAAACTTTTCAAACCAATCTAATACCTCCATTGATTTATCCAGCATCCAATATAGAATACAAGAATGAATCATACGAAGATAAGAAGAAGGGATTTAATGAAAAAAATGAGTCCCGATATTAATAACGTAAGATACGGATTCTATCGACGACCGCAGCTGCATACTGATTGGTCGAGACGTGACTAGAGTGTTTATGAACCATATTTGTTATAAGTAACGGCCGTCTTATGTAAGAGGGTGCAGTTTAAATATAATTAGGTATGTGTATTGTGTATGGATGTTTGGATGGTACATTTTGAGGAGAATTCGAAAAATATGAATGGGAATTGTTGGATTTTTTGAGGAGAATTTGAATTACTTATTTTATATTAAAAAAATATGTTAATTATAGAGCTAAATCTGGATTAAATATGTATAGTTTTAGATCTATTGTTATCCTACCCTATAAAAATGAATAATACGAAAGAAGTAGGTAATAAATAAATTTGGAAAAACATAACATATTTGTGACAAATTTGTATCCATGTCCACGGTATGCCGTCAATATTGAAAGAATATGAATTGATAGATAAGTACTTATTATAATTGGTGTAAAACGTTAGGTTAGGTAATAATATCCAGATAGACAGTTTGAAAATGGTATATTTTTTGGGAAACAAAGTTTTTTTTGAAAAAATAAATGAGTTCATCATTATAATAATGTGTTTTTATTGCATATTTTTTTAAGCTGAATAAAATTTTATTAACATTCTCTGTATTTTCTGCATGAAATATTATCATTAATTAGTCTCATTATCAGCAATTAATTTTAATTATATTATGCCAATATAAGTTAGTCTTCATTTTTATCATAATTTATTGGTTCTGACCTCTGAATTGATAATGGTGTATTGATGTTATATCTAATTATTATGAGGTATTTTTTTGCAAAATTTATAGTATTTTCGCTTAGTATTCCAACATCTTCGGTAGTATAGTGGTAAGTATCCCCGCCTGTCACGCGGGAGACCGGGGTTCGATTCCCCGCCGGAGAGACCCTTTTTGGAACAAACTGTTTTAACTTTTTTTTAGTTCCTCAATTTTAATGCAGTTCTAGTTTTGATTTACAATGATTTTTTATTTCGAAAATTTATAGGTACTTTAATATTACTGGCAGATATTATGGGAATAAAATATACACTATCTATTTTCATTTCTTGAAATAACATCTTCGGTAGTATAGTGGTAAGTATCCCCGCCTGTCACGCGGGAGACCGGGGTTCGATTCCCCGCCGGAGAGAACTCTTTTTAGGGTTCCGTAGCCAAAATGGCAAAAACGGAACCCTTATAGTTTCGTCATGTCCGTCTGTCCGTCTGTCCGTCTGTCCGTCTGTCACAGCCGATTTACTCGGAAACTATAAGTACTACAGTGATGAAATTTGATGGGAATATGTGTTGTATGAACCGCTACAAAAATATGACACTAAATAGTAAAAAAAAGAATTGGGGGTGGGGCCCCCCATACATGTAACTGAGGGATGAAATTTTTTTTTTCGATGTACATACCCGTGTGGGGTATCAATGGAAAGGTCTTTTAAAATGATATAAAGTTTTCTAAAAAACATTTTTCTTAAAGTGAACGGTTTTTGAGATATCAGCTCTCAAAGTCGTAAAAAGTATGTCCCCCCCCCTCTATTTTTATAACTACGGGGTATAAAATTCTAAAAAAAATAGAGGTGATGCATGCTAATTAACTCTTTCAACGATTTTTGGTTTGATCAAAGTATCTCTTATAGTTTTTGAGATAGGTTGATTTAACTGTAATTTATTATATTTGCTGCTACGGAACCCTTTGTGCGCGAGCCCGACTCGCACTTGGCCGGTTTTTGTCACTAGTTTTATTTTACAATTTTAATAGTCTCAAAAACATAATTATTTTACACTAAATTGGTTTAATTAAATATGTGTCTTTAATAAATGAATTAACGGACGAAATATAAAAGTATGCACTTTAAAAAAGTTCAATATTTTAATGTTTCATAATTTCGTATGCACAATAACATCTTCGGTAGTATAGTGGTCAGTATCCCCGCCTGTCACGCGGGAGACCGGGGTTCGATTCCCCGCCGGAGAGACTCCTTTTGTAATTTTTTAACCATTTTTAAGATTTAGTTTTCTTTGGTGTTCAATTACCTACATTTATTTTTGAGTTCATATCGAATTATTATTTTTCCCTTCCCAGTTCTTTGATAAAAAAGTTAATTAAAAAAAATTGGCATTAAAAAATAACTAGGTACTCTCTTTTCTCTATGTTATTTATTTTAAATCCAAATTCCAAAACTCGTGTAAATCATTTCTAATGAAATTTAATCAAAATCAAATCATATACAGTTATTAAATTAAAATTTACTTTAAAAACCCAGATATTAAAGCATAAATTTTAATTACATTAATTACGAAATCATTGTAAAGTTTTCGTGAAAGTCGCGCTTAAACAAAAATAATGTCTTTTAATATCACAAGGAGAAGCCGCGAAAATTAAATTATTATTAAAATTTCTTCGCAATCATTCATTTTGTTCTAGACTGTGTTTTAATTATTCATTATAATATAATATAACAGCTATACAATAACAAGTAACTATTGTCCTACTAATCCTATCCTATCCTACTAATACATATTATAATTCTGCGAAAGTTTGGTGTGTATGTTTGTTACTCTTTCACGCAAATACTACTGAACTGATTACAATGAAATTTAGCACACATATAGAGGGTAACATGGATTAATTATTTATACATAGGATAGGTTTTGTTATAATATGTAATAGAATCTCTTCAATATATTCTTTACTAGCTTTCCGTCCACAGCTTCGCCCGCTTTGTCTAAAACCTAATAAATTATATACTAAAACCTTCCTCTTGAATCACTCTATCTATTAAAAAAACCGCATCTAAATACTTAACGTAGTTTTAAAGATTTAAGCATACATAGGGACAGAGAAAGCGATTTTGTTTTATACTATGTAGTGATGATGAACGGGCTTTTGGGTATTTTAAATTATTTTAGTGTGTAGAAATCTATCAAATTATAAATCATTAAATTGTCGTGTCAAACCATGTAGGACTTATGAAAACAGAAATAATTCCTAAAATATTAAGGTGAGTTAAAAGCGTTATTTACAAAGTGACTTTCGAAATAGGCAAGGCGTAAGAAACGCGTCGTCGACTGTACTTAGATTTATATGGCCGTACAGACTAGATTTATACAGAGGTTCTATTCAAAATAAACAAAAAAGGTCAAGAAGCCGTAAGTGTTGATATTGTGATGAATAACGTACATATATTGAAATTTAAAAGGTTATTGTGATGATCGAAAAAACTCATGAAGATGAAGCTTCTATTTCACCTAAAACTGAACATCTGAAATTTTAGGTAAATTTTGTTCTGTATCAGTTCCAAAATATTCCATATTCTGAGTGTTTGTTCTTAGAAGCTTTATTTTTAGAGGACTGGAATTGTATTCTGAAAAACTATCGAACTCTATTTATTGTTGATGTTTGTTGTGTCCATATATACACGTTTCTACTAAAAAAGTGTTAAATTTTCTTCCCTCCATAGTGGTCATATTGCATACATAAGATATTTTTTTATGAGAGAGGAGGCAAGATTTTAATATAAATCAATCGTTCATAATAATCCAGAACATTCGATCCATTTTCCCTCGCACTTGGCTTTATTCTTTCCACCTGGAATTATTCGTATTTCATCGAATCCCTTGTGTGCGAAGTTATAAAACACTCGATCAATACTTGACTCACAAAGGAACTGTGCTTCATTATATTCATTAAAAATATTTTATAATTTGAAATTTTCAGTTCCCGTTGTTAGCAATGGAGTCGAAATATTATTTTAAATAAATTGCATCTTATGCGTCTACTAATTCATTAATATTTGGTTTTAAAATCTTTTGGCTTTTATTTTCATTTTCTGATTTTAGGGTCAAGAGATGGAATTGATAAATACTTAATAATTAATGAAGTTATTGAAACCCATAGTTGCTTTAATTGTAAACTTTCGTCAAATCGCAAGCCCTGACGTTTTTTATTTTAGCAAACGCTTTTGTTTTATTAAAAAATTAAAAATAATTAAATTTATAGTACTCTGTGTACCTTACGTCAAGAGACAAATACCATGTGGTTGGTTAAGCCGCTTTTTCTATTAATCACGTTTGGGTATTCAAACTATTATTACTTTAGCAAACATCTCCTTAGGATGTAATATAAAATTAATATTATACATCTACAAGCATTTAACTTGCTAATACATTGTTACACACGTTGAAATGGCTTTTTATATCCATTACCTATAATAAAGGAAAATAATTCAATTTTATTAATCAAGCTTGATGATATTATGATGTATTTATTAATTATTTTATCATAAATAGCATTATTCAACCTTATAAAGGAGAATGTTACTAAATCCAAACTTTAATTTAATTAATACATCCATATCTTAAAAAAACTATGTACTAATAAAAATGTATAGTGTATACGTGGCATCGCGCATGAACTTATCACACAATACAACAATAACTTTACCATCTATAATAAAAAAAAACTACTATCTATTTTCCAGCCTCTATTCCTATCTACTCTGTGGCTGCAGCCCGCTCTGCATTCGCGGAGTGGTCTCGCGCACGCTTCGTTACACCGCACAAGATTCCGAGCGACAAGGCTTTTTTGTCCAAAGGAAACGAATCTGCACTTCGCTAGCGTATTTATACGTCTCTGTGCGCACTTACTCTGCAGCCGCGGCTAATTGAGTAAAGATTAGCTAGCTCCTAGAGGATACTGAAATTTATTAATTAACATGGCTAAAATAAATAATTGTAAGTTTACTGCTTGAACGTGTCTGTGATTAGGGTCTTTACAACAAAAACGCATTTTGAGAAAAATCTGCATACTTAGCTTCCTCCTAAGGGTCAACTTGTATGCATTTAACGTTATTTCACATAAGATGTTTTAAAAAAGTTGTCTGTCAATAATTTAAATATATAGAATATTTTTGTTAATATCTCACTTAAATAATTACAATGATTAACGGATTTTAAATTTTGCAATTAGCGTAGATCGGCGTATGAAAAACGTTGTGTTTATAATTAATCCTTAAATCCTAATTCATTTCAACCCTAGACTGATTTACAGCCACATCTTTTAAACAAGAAAGTAAAATATCACTGATAAGTTTTCTGTGAGGTCAAAAAGTTTCAGAATTAAACTGAAAACAACGCGAAGATTCAAAATCTAGTATAATCTATTGCTTGAAGCCAAAATCCACGGACGGTGAACTAACGTAACCAGAGAGAAGAGAGAAAATCTTCAACTTTAAGATGAAGATAATAATTTATTAAAACACACTGTAATAAGATTATTTCGGAGGAGTTGGGAAGGTTATCTTATCAAATTATGTAACTTTATTAATACGTAAGACGGATTTACTTAACATAATCGTATTATTAAATAGTCGAAATTCGTATTTAAAATTTTCACGGATTTTTATAAATTTTATAAATGCTATTCAATCCTGTCCTATCCTAATAGGATAACCTATTATCCTATCTTACTATCCTATGCTATCCTACTATTCTACTATCCTATTCTATCCTACTAATATTATAAATGCGAAAGTTTGTGAGGATGGATGTAAGTATGTGTATGTGTATGTAGGTATGTATGTTTGTTACTATTTCACGCAAATACTACTGAACCGATTTCAATGAAATTTAGCACACATATAGAGGATAACTTGGATTAACACATAGGATACGTTTTATCCCGGAAATGCCACGGGAACGGGAACTATGCGGGTTTTTCTTTGAAAACGCGGGCGAAGCCGCGGGCGGAAAGCTAGTATATTATATAATGTTAGTATATTCTAGATATAATATTAATGCAATATTAAACATTCCAATAATCAGCCTAAGGCTCCAAATAAGAAACGATTGCATAAACATTAAATAAAACATGAATATAAAAGAAAAGTCGTTTTTATCAACGGATTTTTGCATTTCCTAATTTATTGCTTGCAACATTCAGAATGTGTTTTTAAACATCTTACCCTGGAGGACAGCCAAATCTTTATTGTTAAAAAATAAGAATATTTATTTTATTTCTCGCTTCGGTATTGCTTAATACAGTGGTATATTTATTTAAAGGAATATTTTTAAAATATCATCCACATAGATTGTTGTGTTTTATTATAAAAGTTTTTAAGTAGGTAGCTTATGATTAAACAATTTTTGGAGTGAGAGTAAAATTTAAATACCGTCACGTCATGGAGTAAGGCGACGATTTTAGTATCTTTGAATCTTGCCAAAGAAGTTTCACTTTTGACTCAGCACACCAAATCCATATTTCTTTTATTCTGTAGCTGTAACAGAAATTACTATAATAATGTTGCTCCTATTTTTATATGTTGAAAATATTTAATTTGCAATAACAAAAGAGCTTAGATATCATAAAACAGTGGCACATACTAAGAGAAGGTTTAATGGTTACTGCCAATTACTCAAAGCATTAATATGAGTATATTTTGCGCATATAAAATGCTTGTTATCATTATTATGAAATAGTGTAAGATAAAATCACTACATAGTATAAAACAAAGTCGCTTTCTCTGTCCCTATGTCCCTATGTATGCTTAAATCTTTAAAACTACGCAACGGATTTTGATGCGATTTATTTAAATAGATAGAGTGATTCAAGAGGAATATTTTAGTATATAATTTATTATGTTTTAGACAAAGCGGGCGAAGCCGCGGGCGGAAAGCTAGTAGTACATAAAGTTCTTATTCGTGGTAAATGTGGTAAATGGTAAAAGCATGTTACGACGCGACGTTACAAAAGTGCGTCTAGAAAAAGGCTAATTGAATTAATAAATGTTTGAAATCGAGTTTAATTCTGAAGTTGGCTATTTTATCAGACATTACGTAGTTAATATGGAAAATGTAAAAGTAATATCTGTAGTTTATTTCGAAATATTAAAACCGTCTACTTGATACAGCTAGGGAATACTGTTTCAAAGCTCTGTTTAAGCTATATATGAAAATATTTACATGTACGTGTGTACGCCCCTGGGATTCCACGCGTGTTTCTTGTATTTGATAACAGCTGGTCAGGCGGTGACGGTTGTTTGAGTTTATGAGTTTACAGATACAATAGAGGGTGATTTTGAACTGTATTTTGAAGGAAATAAGAGTTAGTATCGTCTGATGGTTATGTTGGAAGAATATTGTTGACATGCAAGTTTAAAATACGTTGCAACTTGCATGTAGATTTAAAATGGAAGAGTAAGGAAAATTTGTGTTTTAGTCCAGTGAGTTTTACTGTAGTTATGCTTTGATTTATATCACTACATAGTATAAAACAAAGTCGCTTTCTCTGTCCCTATGTCCCTTTGTATGCTTAAATCTTTAAAACTACGCAACGGATTTTGATGCGGTTTTTTTTAATAGATAGAGTGACTCAAGAGGAAGGTTTTAGTATATAATTTATTAGGTTTTAGACAAAGCGGGCGAAGCCGCGGGCGGTAAGCTAGTTTATTATAAAACAAAGTTGGTAAAAAACATACCTGTAATATGATATATCAATACATAAATTAACAGATCTCGATGGAATCTCTCTCCTCACCTTATCTTCAAGATTTAGATAATTCATATTGCAGTAAAGTAAATTATATTTGTACTTTGAAAATAAGTAATTATTATATTTCAAATAAAGCCACAATATTAAACCAGAACATTTATAATTAACAAAACCGAACATCTCTAAATTCTCCGTTTGCTTCCACAAATTGCCAGTAATATTATTTACGTTTAGTATTTAAACCTTTGAGGGAAATTTCCCAGAATATAGTGTACACACTGACTCTCTAAACGACTTAATATTTATCAAACATACATACAAAACATGTTTGTACAAGCAAGCGTCCTTATATTTCATGCCAAATAGCTAATTAGCAAGATAGAGGAGTTTGTAAGATTCAAAGATCTATGTTTAATAATTTAGAACGTGGTGTGCAAATTTCTTGTTTGAATTGATGGTAAATGTTAAATATTAAGCTATTGCATAGCTTCTATCGCGGGCCTTGAGCGCGGGGATCGAATCCAGAAATTTAGTAACGAAAAACCTCACGCTCCCCACTCCGACGGGCGCGGAGGTGTGGCTTGAAGGCATAGCATGCAATAGCTTTACCTCGTCAGTCCCCGAGTGCCACACGTCTTTTCTTTATATTTCAGGACAATTTTCACACACAGCACAATCTGATCCCATACTAAGCTTTTCGCTTGTGTTATGGAAACCAGATGGCTGATAAACATACATATATAATTTTTAAATAAATACTTATATAGATAATTAACAACCAGGCACAGAGCAAACATCTATGTTCATCACACAAATATTTGCCCCGGGTGGGAATCGAACCCACGACTTGGAAGGCAGGGCCACTACCAACCAAGCCAACCGGTCAGTCAGTTTCCGTATTTTTATTTAAATGGATTGGAATTCCATGTACCTGTCTACGTGTACATGTACACCTAATAATGTATCATCTTTTAATGCTTGACATAGTTAAAAGCTCTTATTATAACATGGATAAATCATTACAAAATCCTTGCTATTCTATAAATCATTTTCTTTAAGAATCACGTCTAATGAGAGACATAAATAGAACAATATATATCAGATTTTAATACATTATTACCCTCATATTATAAAATATCTAAATAGGTACTTATAACATCAATTAGTATTTTATTGCTTTACAAGAATTTTTGACCGATTAATTGTTTACACTAAAAAAATATTTAGATAAACGTGTTATAATATAATATGAATTATCTTCTAATCACGTACATTTCTTACTTATCTTCACCAGAGATTGAACCCACGGACAAAGGCATGACACTTTTTCGCTAAAAGCGAAGAAAGTTAATACAATGTAATGAATATTTATATCATGCCTTCACACTTCCCATTGTTACTTTTCACGAAACAGCATCTTAATGACTTAATTAAAAATACAATGAAAAGTGTGACGTGTTTTTAACTAGCTATGCCCCGCGGTTTTACTCTTATTGCTCTGTTCTTTGGTCTTAGCGTTATGGTATATAGTCTATAAGCCTTCCTCGATAAATGGATTATCTAACAGTGAAATAATTTTTCAAATCGGTCTCGTGGTTCCTGAGATTGCCGCGTTCAAACAAACAAACTTTTTATAATATAAAGTACCTATACATTACTCTTATTACCACGATAACTAGTTTATGACAAATGTCATTACAAAATTATAATTAAACTGGCCTATTCGTTGCTCTTACAAGAATAAACGGTAACCGGTGAGGGGTCCGCTAGGGTCCTCCCTCGAGGCGTATATAATATTTTTCCTTAGATCCACTGGGATTATTAATCTCACTTTGTTTTTCAAAATTAAATATATTAAATCAAGATATACGGACCGCGGGGCTTTGTGAAGTTAGAAGTAATTTAGTTAACACCGAGGTTTTAGGACTTCGGTCTTTCGTTTTAATAACGCTCCCGGGCTTGTGGGTTTTTTGTTGTTTTTATCATGATAGTATTAGGTTAGAATAAATAGGATTTGTGTTAAACATAATGTAAGGATAATAAGAAAATTTTTAACGTTAAAAAAACAATAAAAACTAACGAATAAAAAATACCTTTTTTAATACCGTCTCCACTTCAAACTTTGAACTAGCTTGTATTAAAAAGATCGTCTCAACTCTTAACTCTAAAGTAGCTTATAGTAAAAAATATAAAAAAAAATAGTTAAAATAAAAATATGCATCGTCCTGTATGAAAAGAGAAACATGAAAATATAAGGACATTCAGTTAGTTGGAATAAGAAAATGTCGTCATTCAAACTGAGACAGTCGCGTCATGTCAAATGTGGGCTAAAACTCTAAACGGTAGAAAAATCATGAATGCTGGTTTCATACCGCTAATGAGTCCTCTTTCAAACATCTATTCATTGCGACGCAAGTTGTATTATTTTTAATTTCTAAATGGCCGAGGCTTAAGAAGTGGCCGAATTTTTTTTTAAGCTATTGCATAGCTTCTATCGCGGGCCTTGAGCGCGGGGACCGAATCGAGAAATTCCGTAACGAAAAAACCTCACGCTCCCCACTCCGACGGGCTCGGAGGTGTGGCTTGAAGGCATGCTATGCAATAGCTTTACCGCGGCAGTCCCCGAGTGCCACACGTCTTTTTTTTAATGAATATATTATGGGAATTGAAAGCTTACGGTTAGTTCTATAAGATGGCTATTACGAATTTTGTGGAAAATAAATTTTTTTCGGACGCGATATTTTGGAACAATATAGAACAAACCTAGAACAACTCAGAACAACCGCCAGAATCGTGATATCATAAAAGTGCGGTGCCAGCTTCTTTTTGGTTTTCTACGAATTTTGTGGAAAATAAATTTTTTTCGGACGCGATATTTTGGAACAATATAGAACAAACCTAGAACAACTTAGAACAACCGCCAGAATCGTGGTATCTTAAAAGTGCGGTGCCAGCTCTAAATCGGTTTTTTTGACTTTTCTCGAAATGTTTTAATCTCAGCTTTATGCAATTCTGGAACAAAGTAGAACAAACCTAGAACAACCTGGAACAACCTTTAAAATTTTTCTAACTTCAAAGTGTGGTGCCAACTTCCTGGAGGTCTATAAAAAGCCTGTTAATCCTCATCCTTATTGTCAAAAGGACCAATTTCTATTTAACCTACCTATTTCAAGTCAATTCGGCAAAGTAATATTGTCAGCATGAGATGGAACGTGGAAAAATTAGGTAGTAAATTAATATTGGTAATAAATAGTTTTAGTCTTTGTCTGTTATTTTTAGTAAAATCTTTCCGCGGATACAAAAAAACAATTTCGAAAATCTACAAACGTGAACTTACTAGCGCAAACATAACTTACATAAAGTTTCATTTTCTAAGTATATTTAGTACCTAGCGCATAGTATTATATAATTTGTGGTAGCATGTACTTTGTGTCTTGATAATAATTATTTATTTTCCGTTTACGTATCATTTTTTATAGATTGAATTGAATTTTCATAAGAAAATAATTACCACTTAATACTTATTCCACTTGTCTCATAAAAATAATTAAAACGCTTAACAAAACTTGCTATATCCACCAATCTCACAAAAAGTATTTACCTTTTTTGTGAGCACATTCGATTTTCAGGATACACCCAACAGGAAAAGGCAATTCCCTTCACTGTTGAGTGAAGGAGACGCATTTTTAATTACATTCCCTCCAATTTTCCATTTGTTTTTACTGTGAGGAAATAATAAACATCGTTCGGAGTTAGCTAAGTATATTTAGTAGGTAGTCTCTTAAAATCTATACTATAATATAATGAATCTGAAGAGTTTGTTTATTTGAACGCGCTAATCTCAGGAACTATTGGTCCGATTTGCAAAATTCTTTCAGTGTTAGATAGCCCATTTATCGAGGAAGGCTATATAATTATGATCACACTAAGACCAACAGGAGCAGAGCGCTGCGGGTAAAACCGCGGAGCACAGCTAGTAAGTATATAAATAAGTACGATAAGAAATACAAGGACTTAAGCCACTATTTAGATCGAGGTTACATTTTATTTTCTCTTTTTTTGTTTCTTATTTTCTGTACGAAAAAATTAGTTGAATAGAATAGACGAAATCTCATTTAATTATTTATATAAGTTTATAAGGAAATCATAACGAAAACGTTATACTGCCTCGTGGCTTTCCAGACAGACGAGAGCACTAGATTCAAACTGAACAAGCGTACTTGAGTACTTATTTTCATACGTATTGTAATATATCTTCACATTATTGAACATGTGTTACGACCAAGTTACTACAGAATAAGAATTAAATACACGAAAAAAAACTCTAATACTTCATATATAGTTTGTCATCTAGTGTGCATACACACTAAACTAAACGCACAAACACACACACACACACACACATATGCATGCATGCAGACTTACGATCGTTTCTCCAATAAAACCTACAAGCAAAATAATTATTTCAAAAGAAAACGCAGCGCAGTTATCAATAAACAAAATGCAAGTGTCGTGGTTACCTATCTTAATCTCGAATTTTAATATTCCGAATATCATAATCCAGAAAACGTTTGGACATTTTTTCATAACCCCGAATTTTAAAATTTCGAAGTTTTGTTTGCCATATAATCGCAACTCCGAATTTCATTTGCCCATTTCTTTATTTGTACGACGTTTTACAATCCAGACGAATGACTTCCAGACATACGAAATCTAAATGCACAAAATCCAGATGACCGTAATCCATATGCACGAAAGCCAGATTTTTAAAACACAAATTTTTGAAATACAGTTAATTGATATCCAGACAAACAATGTCCAGATTTTTGAAATTCAAATAAACGATATCCAGCAAAACGAAATCCTTCCAGGGGGTCGCAGCACGAACCTAACCTAAACTACTGAATAGATTTTAACACTTTAACCTTTCTGTAATGGGCAAGTAAAACAATAGCGAGTCGGTTCTGGC
>CAJQZM010033048.1:0-18343 GCA_907164665.1 Colias nastes | reverse complement strand
TTTCTGATTATATTTGTCTACTCTTACGTTTACAACACTCTCACTCATCCCTAATTAAAAAAAGTTAACATTATTACCTATTCAACAAAAAAAGAATCATGTAAATCGGTGTAGAAACACCAAAGTTATACATGAAATACGCTATAAGTCATCGCGCGTGAATACAGAATCATGCAGCCATAAGGATTATTTTTGTGTATCAGTTGCCGCGTTCGATGCGCTTCGCGGCGGGAGCTATAAAAAGGCGGCGCGGCGGGTCCGCACCCGTTTCGCGTTGTCACGGCATCACGTGTGAACGGCTGAACCGATTTCGATAATTCTTTTTTTATTATATTCCTTGAAGTACGAGGATGGTTCTTATGTAGAGGAAACGTAAATATGTACCACGGGCGAAGCCGGGGCGGACCGCTAGTATTAAATAAATTAAATGCAAAACGAACACATTGTCTGATAAGTTTATTTTATTAAAAAAAATAAAGTTTATTTAGGTATATTTTCTATGCAAAACAATCAGTTTTGAAATATGGTTCTTTTGATTTAAAAATAATGTCGTAGTTACGTGAATCCTTTATTCAAAACTGCAGTATTCCTAAATGTGGTCGTTTTCTTTATAACAATAATAAATAATACGGATTATTTTTTGAGATGTGGCACTTTTGCACAAAAGTCAGCTCGATTGTCGACGCGCAACTAACAATATGGCGGTTTAGATTATAATTCGCGCGTTCAAACCGAAAATTCAAAAATAACGGTTGCGTGAGTTTCGTATCTTAGAATGCAAAATCAATGGGTATCTTTTTCAAATATGAAAATAAAAAGGCTTACGATTGCATTTTTGCGATAAAAACATTTTTGTTTTTTTTTTATTTGTGGTACTTTTGAATTGAATCAGCGATATAGAGGACGTTTATTCGACGTTATCATCAAATTGGATTTCGAAATCCACCGTGTCTAGTCCATCTATGTGGTCTTCTATTGCATCATCACTAATAAGATTGTTATAAAAACTCTGTGCATATTGTGGAATGAGATGTAATATGGCCTGAATATCGCTTGAAGGTGAAGAAAGCTTCTCCAGAGGCATCGACGTATAAGGTTCTTCGTTATCTTCTGTAATAAAAAGAAAAAAGCTTTAAATCAATACAATAAAGCCGCGTGGCTTTTATACGTAGATATATGGCGACAGCAAAATATTATTAGTTCTTATAAAGCCGTGTCCCTACTAGACGACTAAGTATGTTGTAGGTACATGCGCCATGTACAAAAAACTGGCTAAGTGCGAGTCGGACTCGCGCAACGAAGAGTTCCGTACCATTATCTATAAAAACGGCAAAAAAATCACGGTTTATTGTATGGGAGCCTCTTAAATATTTATTTTATTCTATTTTTTTATTATTTGTTGTTACAGCGGCATCAGAAATACATCATCTATGAAAATTTCGACTGTCTATAACTATCACAGTTCATGAGACAGAGGGACAGACAGACAGACGGACAGCGGAGTCTTAGTAATAAGGTCTCGTTTTACCTTTTGGGTACGGAACCCTAAAAATCACACGCAACAGTGACCAAACCTAGCAAAAAATTAAATAAACTTGTTAAAATTTTCAATTTCGCGGGCTAGGGCCTTGTTCCGGTCAAAACAGTGGCAGCGCGACTTTTAAAATCAAACAAATAATAATTATATGCGCTGAATGTAAGTACTGTACTGAATCTGAATCTAAACGTATTTTACCAAAATAGTAGGTAGGTACCTAGATCATCGACAGTTGTTTTTAAAACAGGGTTTAGTAGTTTCATCTCACAATGACAGATGAATCGTAACAAAATGACTCTTAATAATTCGACTCGCCTTCGCGTCGTGAACAACAACAGTGTCGTTAAAATAGGTACGTAAATCCACACAGGATTCCTCTTGTACTTACTTATTAATGAACTATCTTTTTAAAATCACTCCACAATCGGGAATGAATCAAAAGTGGATAAAGCGTACATACCTGCATCTCATAGATTCAATAAGTACTTAAATGAATTAAATAAAACTACTTACCCGTTGTATCTTCATTATTATCTTCGGTGTTCGTCTCCAATGCTTTTCTTACCAATTGCTTCCTTGTTTATTTATTACTAAACATTTTCACATTTAATTTTAAAGGTAATTAACAAAAACAAGAACTTACTTCGCGGAGAAAAAAAACGGCCGTCACGTATTCGAAATACTTCGCTGAATGTCACCTATATTGACAGATGTTCGACGTTTTACTTTAAAAATTGGAGTTTTGCACTTTGAGCTATTTAAGACGTAATGAAATACGTTGTTTAAAGATGAGAAGCATTCTGCATTGTGCACAAGTCAAGGCATTTGGTACCGTATAGCGATGATGGGTTTCAGGATGTTTTACAATATTTATTTATGCATGATAGAACCGAATGCTTGTGGTTTTATTTTGCAATAAAAAATTACAATTAAATTATGAATTTATTTTACGCATAACCATACCACAGAAACCTGGTTCCATTTTGTGTATTAAAAATAATTGTTATTAATAGAAATATGTGTAATGTATAATGGTACCAAGTATGTGCGGATCTGTTTTGTATAAAATGACATGATAGTAATATCGTTTATTTGTTTGAACAAAGCAGTCCCGTGGTGCTGTGTTTCGGTTTTGCTTCATATGTATTATTCGTTGTTGCTGGTGGTTCCTTTCTGCTTTTAGTATACCTTGTTTCCAAGGTAAAAATCATGTGGTTCTTGTTTGTATAAGAATTTAGACCACTTTTAAATGAGTATTCTTCAAGAAACCAAAAAAAGCAAATTTGTCGAGTGGTTCCATTTTGCATAAATACGGACAAATATAATGTATAGAGTATACTTTATAAAAGAAGGTATATCTGATTGTGTTTTGTCTTTATTTGAAAGTTTTTTGTGGTTTTATTGTAACGTTGTTAACTTTTTTAGAACATTTTATTTTTAGGAAAATTATCAAGTAATCGCAGTCTAAAATATGCCCAGTGGAAGTTGCAACATTGTGAAATGAATAAATGGACTCTTCAACACTTTATGTTTATTATTCGATCTTGTCGTTTTTTAAATAAGCTTTAAAGAGCTTATTTAAAAAACGCCAATATCTTGTACAGATTTAAAATACATAGGTACTATCAATTTTTCCAAAGACACATACCTACTTTACTAAAAAGCTTGTATACTGTATGCATATGCATATACCTTTATTCGAATTCTTGTACAAAAATATCTTTAAGAACTATATTCAGAACCTATGTACCTTCATTATAGTATGACTATTCAAAAGCATTTTTAAATAAAATAATTCTAGCCAAAAAACAAAGAATTCGTGCGAAATATAAGTAAATAAAACCGTTTTTATATTTCATATGATATTTGTGAAAATAAAAACTAACACGCGTAGCTAACTACGCGTGTTAGTTTTTATTTTACACGTATCTAGGGTATAAAAAAGTTGCTTTAAGTCTCTTGAGACTAAATACTAAATTCATACTGTTAGGTTAGGTATCAAAAATTGTGTAAGGAATATTTTTTATGATATTCAATCTGTTTTACATTTTTGTGATACTAGATTTCCACCCGCGGCTTCGCCCGCGTTTTCAAAGGAAAACCCGCATAGTTCCCGTTCCCGTGGGATTTCCGGGATAAAACCTATCCTATGTGTTAATCCAAGTTATCTTCTATATGTGTGCTAAATTTCATTGTAATCGGTTCAGTAGTATTTGCATGAAAGAGTAACAAACACACACACACACATCCTCACAAACTTTCGTATTTATAATATTAGTAGGATTCATAAAGTAGGTATGTCACTATTTGTTGAATTCTGTTTAAGTAGTTGAGTTGGCACCTTTGTTAATATTCAAATCACATCTACATATACTAATATTATAAAGCTGAAGAGTTTGTTTGTTTGAACGCGCCAATCTCAGGAACCACTGGTCCGATTTGAAAAATTCTTTCCGTGGTAGAAAGTCCATTTATCGAAGAAGGCTATAGGCTATATTATATCATCACGCTAAGACCACGCGGAAGAATGCGCGTGAAACCGCAGGGCGCAGCTAGTATGCCATAAAACAGAGTTGCTTGTTGCCCGATTCGTCAGTCCCTATGTATGCTTAGATCTTTAACTACGCAATAGCTTTGATGAAGTTTTTTTTAAGCTATTGCATAGCTTCTATCGCGGACCTTGAGCGCGGGGACCGAATCGAGAAATTCCGTAACGAAAAAACTTGAAGGCATGCTATGCAATAGCTTTACCGCGGTAGTCCCCGAGTGCCACACGTCTTTTTTAAATAGAATGACTCTTGAGTAAGGTTTAAGTATATCATATGTAAACGAACGAGACCCACTGCGTATTAATAATATAGTTTTATATTTACGCACGCGGCTTCGCCCCCTTTGTCTAAAATCTAATAAATTATATACTAAAACCTTCCTCTTGAATCTCTCTATCTATTAAAAAAACCGCATCAAAATCCGTTGCGTAGTTTAAAAGATTTAAGCATACATACTCGTAGGGACATAGGGACAGAGAAAGCGACTTTGTTTTATACTATGTAGTGATAATATTATGTATTATGTAGTGAAGCCATAATACTCTACAAAACTGAATGAAAAATACTATGCAAATTAATTAAAAAATAGCGTGTTAATAAAAGATAAATATTCAGGAAATATTGTCGTTATGTTCCATCCACTAATGAAGAGAACGCTAATGACAAGCGTGACATGAATATAGTTTTAATGATATAAAAATATATGGATAAGTATGAAAGATTGGTCGTTTGGTGTGACAAAACGGATGCATAAGTGTGGATGGGTTTAAGCGTAGAGATAGATTGTAGATTTATGTAACGTATAGCGCTATTACTATTATAAATGCGAACGTTTATGTATGGATGTTTGTTACTCTTTCACGCAAGAACTGCTGAACCGATTTTCATGAAATTCGACACACACATAGAGGGTAACTTGCATAGTTTTTTTCCCGGAAATCCCTCAGGAACGGGAACTATGCGGGTTTTTCTTTAAAAACGCGGGCGAAGCCGTGGGCGTGAGCCAGTATTTATTATTATTGACTCCATTACCATGATATTTGACGTGTATGTCATAAAGCAAGCATAGACATCTGTGTCACACTGTCAATTCATTGTTTCTTTTGTTCCCATGTTTTCTTTGTTAAAAGGTAATGTACCACTTTTCTAGTATAATACGTGGTGTTATATTAAGGGTAATAATGGTTGTTTCTTTTAGATTAAAAGTATAGGAGTAACTATTCTCTAATCTGTGGTATAGGTAGTTAGTATGTGTTTTATAGAAGACATCTATTTGCAGATTGTATTTTTTTCAATACTATTATGTAGATACTATTGGAATAATTAAATAAAAGAGGAAAAACCAATAATATTTATGTAATTTTTTTAAATTGACTTACAGAAATGTCCACGACTGGATTACATGTCAAGATTTTTTTTAAATCTTTGTTAAGTTTGAGATTTATAATTATTTATTTGAAATGACTAACTTTTCGAATTCTTAAAAACTTATATTCTTTTTTCTTTAAATATCTGAATATTTTGCACGACTTTAGCAATAAGGACGATAATAGGATAAAAATAATTATATAGTATATTTCTCATCACAAATAGGTAGATATTATATTATATTATGTAGGTTAAGTAAACAGTAGGAAATTTATATAATAACATTATCCCATCTGTCTAGACTCTAGACCCTTTTGTTTAATACTATATCATCAATCTTGAGGAATTACTGAGCTAACTTAATAACTCACATTTTTCTCATAATCTGAGATTACAGATCAAATATAATATTGTATATTATGCTTTTATTATATTCTTACTAATCTCAATATTTTTTTTCTTGTATGTTTAGAATCGTAATTTATCTATACATATATATATAAAAATGAAACCCGTTTTCCTTGGTGAACGAGTGGACCGATTTCGATAATTCTTTTTTATTATATTCCTTGAAGTAAACGTAAATATGTGCCACGGGCGAAGCCGGGGCGGACCGCTAGTAATATTATAAATGCGAAAGTAGCTCTATCTGTCAGTCTGTCTGTCTCTTCTTCACGCCTCAATTACTGAACCGATTTAAATGTTTGGTACAAAGATAGATGGAGACCTGTTAAAAGACATACGTAAAGCATAACTGTGCAGGTATTTCCTTGACTACGCGTACGAAGCCGCGGGCAGAAAGCTAGTACGTACTATAAATTTTAATTTTTTTGAAGTGAAACTTCTTTATCGGGGTTGGAAAAAAATTTAGTGTACCTAACATTTTTTCGTTACGCGTGACATTTTTCCGTTACGCGCCATCTATTTCTTATCCCTACCACGCGTGATTCGATGTATTTCTGTAAAGTTGCATATAGTAAATTATTTTTTAAGCTATTGCATAGCTTCTATCGCGGGCCTTGAGCGCGGGGACCGAATCGAGAAATTCCGTAACGAAAAAACCTCACGCTCCCCACTCCGACGGACACGGAGGTGTGGCTTGAAGGCATGCTATGCAATAGCTTTACCGCGGCAGTCCCCGAGTGCCACACGTCTTTTTTTTTGAAAAATAAGGTCATAAAGAAGTTTCACTTCTTACGTGTGTACACTAGTACACGCACACATTTTTTTTTTGTTTCGCCACTATACATAGGTATGTTAAGTACCTATAATTAAATAAGTTTTGGACAACACTAAAGGGTAAAGTTATGTAACTAATGAACTATTTTTCATACCCTTAACCCTAAGTGTAAGTGATGAGGGTGTCCTGCAAAAATAACATTTGCCGGGTCAGCTTGTTAACTTAACTAAGGGGTGATTTTTCAATCCTTGGTTAAAACTTATTCGTCGAATAATGTATAAAACTACCATTTTAAAAACGTTTTCTAATTGCCCGTATTTGACAGTTTACGTGACATTTTAATATTATCGTGTAATACTTTATTGGACGGATAAGTTTTATCCAAGCATTGAAAAATCGGCCCTAAGTATAACTATCACTAGGTACATAGTATAAAACAAAGCCGCTTTCTCTGTCCCTTTGTATGCTTAAATTTTGAAAACTACGTAGCGGATTTTGATGCGGTTTTTTTAACAGATAGAGTGATTCCAGAGGAATATTTTAGTATATAATTTATTAGGTTTCAGACAAAGCGGGCGAATCCACGGGCGGTAAGCTAATAAATATACAAAAGAAAGTTGAGTAGTTCGATGAGGATATTAATACTTTAAAAAAAACTTATGAAAAAAGATAACCTATATATTATTAATTTATTATGTAAAAAAAAATATTAAATTGCCTACTGCTAATTAACTAAATGACTAATTAAACTAATTCGCTACCACGTACACTATATTAAACTTCATTCTTATCAAACCAATCAACAACTTTAAATTAACGCAAAAACATAACTTACACAATCCAACAAAAATATATTCTTGAACCTGAATATTACGCTGAAAAACATAAAAATTTACACCTCCACAAAATGAGCCTTGAATAAAACTGGCCAAGTGCGAGTCGGACTCGCGCAAGAAAGGTTCCGTACTATCAAAAAAAATACGAAAAAAACACGTTTATAATATGGGGACTCCCCCTAATATGTTTTTTTTTTTTTCAATATATTTTTAGTATTTGTTGTTAAAGCGGCAACGGAAATACACCATTTGTGAAAATTTCAGCTTTCTAGCTAACACAGTTTATGAGATACAGCCTGGAGAGAGACATACAGACAGACAGCGGAGGCTTAGTAAAAGGGTCCCGTTTTACCCTTTGTGTACGGAACTCTAAAAAATGTATTTTCGTACAACAGAATAATATTTGTAACAATAAAAAGCTCGCGATTGCATAATTGTGGTAGTTTTACAGCCTTCGTGACTCGGTTACGTGACAAAGTGTGTTTCTAAATTTCCCATTGATTTTCATGTGGTTTATTAAAGTAATAATGGATTAGGAGAAACACTGAAGTATGAGTTCATTAATCTTACTTATATTTTTAACTAGCATTTCGCGCTAGCTAGTTTTACTTCATAATATTATCTATACTATAATATTATAAAGCTGAAGAGTTTGTTTATTTTGCACGCCTCATAAGCGAAGCGTTGAGGTGGGTACTACTGTCACTGCGCGCAAAACATCTGATTTTTCAAACTTAAAATGTCTTTATGTATCATACATTGCACTTGTAAGATAATACATACACACACATATTAAGAAAAAACACTATTTTTAACATTCATGATACTTTTGATGTCATTTTTGTTATTTAAACTAGTTAAAAAACAGTTTAAAAAAGTTCTGTCTTGGACGTCCGTGTGTCTGTATGTGCGGAGGATTTTCTTGTTAACACGATAGCGACCGAAATACTTTACTAATCGAGTCTTTTTTTTTCTCTTACGCTTGAGTATGCTCAGGAATAGAACCCTTTCATTTTTCAGGGTCTGATTCGATGTGGTTTAATTGTTATTAAATAAACAAAAAAAAAAAAATATCGACTGAGATTATGAGGCGTGCACTTTTGGATTTTCCAATTTTTTTTGTTTGAACGCGCTAATCTTAGGAACTACTGGTTCGATTTGAAAAATTATTTCGGTGTTAGATAGCCCATTTATCGAGGAAGGCTATATGGCTATATAATATCATCCTGCAAAGACCAACAGGAGCGGAGCAATGCGGGTGAAACCGCGGGGAGCTAGCTAGTTTTACACTATAACCTACCTCTTATCTATTAAAAAACCGCATCAAAATCTGTTGCGTAGATTTAAAGATTTAAGCATTTATAGGGTCATAGGCGACTTTGTTTTATGCATTTCAATAAATATCGTAATGGATGCTAATTTATATACATACTTACAACAATCATGTCATAGTGTTTGTATACATACTCCTCGTAAACGTAATAAAAAGCTTAGCTGATTTTAATGAAATTATATTCATGGTCTGTGACTGGTTATTGTCTAATTTTGTACTTGTATGTGGTTCAACAACCGTTTTGGATATACCTACCTGGTAAATATACAATTAGCTACGGTAAATACAAATCTATTTTTAAACACCATTCCATTCTAATTTATATAACCATCCAATTATACTCGCCACATCATTAAAATGTAAAGAGAATCTAAAAATACATCAAAAACATGAAACTCGAGAACAACACGAATATTTAAAACCATTATTATAACTTGACCGCACACTCTGCTATGAAAATGGCATTAAAAAATTCACGCAAGGACGACTCCATTACTTTCCCTGTCTCGTTAAAACTTTTAGAATGCATGGCGTTATGGTAAAGAGGCACTTTTTTAATTTGTAAGCGAACCAGCAATGTATAATATGCTTATTAAGCTGAGACAATGTGGAGTTGTTATAAGTTTTATTTTTTGTGGACATGAAAACTATGGCTTGATGTTAACATGCTAAATCCGTCATTGGCTAAATCCCTACTATAATATTATAAATGCGAAAGTAACTCTGTCTGGCTGTCTGTTACGCTTTCCCGCTTAAACCTCTCAACGGATTTTGATGAAATTTGGCACAGACAATCTTTAGACCCTGAGAAAGAACATAGGCTACTTTTTATCAAAACCCCACGCGGGCGAAGCCGCGGGCGGAAGCTAGTATCAAATATATTAAATTATAATAATTTGTTATTTGAGACTTGCCAATCCGAATGGTTCATAATATTTAGCTCTCAATGGAACTATATCCAGGATATTCTTTTTTTTAATAATGACGTTTGTTTTAATATCAATATTTAGATTATTCAACAAACAATGAACAACATTATTTGTCATTTAAACATGATTCGTAGCTGTTCTTTAAAACAAGATGCTATTTACCTAGTGGTTTATTTTTTTAAGTAATTAGATAGTGTACTGTGATATAATATAAGTACTTGGCTAAGTTCTATGCCACATTTTTCTCTGAACATATTACAGAGATAACATCTGGAACATGCTTCCTGTATATGTGTTCCCCGACGAGTACAATATGGGGGTCTTCAAGCGTAGAGTGAACAGGTACCTTCTAGGGAAGCGCGTACCATCTTAGACCACAGTCATCTCAGCTTAACATCAGGCGAGATTGTGGACAAGCGCTTCCCTATTCCCAATAAAAAAAAAAGATAAGAAAATAAAACATTTCTTCCAAAGCAATAAAAATACTTTAAAATAATTGTGTCAAAGCCATAAAAGCCTTGTATTTTGTAAATGTTATCAAAAGAACATTAAAAGTTCAATATAATAAAGCGTAATGTTCTAACCATTATTTAAAAGTTAAATGTATACATGACTGAGCAAAATGGCCTATAAAACGTTTTATATGATGACTTCGGAAATCGTGGCTTAATTTTACTCCCAAACTTTGTGTTAGCCCATAGAGAAAGTAATAAAAAATGTTCTGGCATCATTATATATTAATGTATGAGAAAATTGACAAGATTTAAGAAGTGCTATGTACAGTTTCTCAGTAGAAACTGGTGGTAAATATTAGATACCAATATATTATGATGATTTAAAAGCATTTTTACAAGTCGAGTTGAATAAAAAAGAGCGTGTGTGCTGAGCACTCGTGTCAGAAGTGAAACTTCTTAGGCAAGATTCAATGATACCAAAATCGCCTCACTCCATGACGTGACGGTATTGCCATGACGCGACCGATTCACTTCCAGTTTGAAGAGTTTGAGTTTGCAAAACCATACGGCTACTGACATCGTAAAAGATAACACAAAAATCTGCTATCCCCAATCTAACCAGAAACTTTTCTAGTGAATATGTTCCTTTATAAATCAAGAATATCGATAAACCTTAATATCGATATCGATAAAATCATGATCATTTGAATAAAACCAAACCGATATGCATTCCAATGCACGTATCGCGATGGAACATGTTTCGATAAATCGGCATTGTGATACGGAAACGATATATTTCAATATATTATGGAGGGAACACTAGAATACAAGGCTGCATACTAATAATATCGATTTCTTGAGAAATTGTAGCGATTTCTAGAAGATTCTTTCGCTTGTGTCTAATGTAGATAGGTAAGTAGGTACATGCAATATGTCTGAAGAACAGAATTTATTACATGTATTTCAACTTATTCTATAGTAATATGTGACCAATAATACTATGTTAAGTATCTTTTATCGAAATATCATTACAGTATAGTTAAAATTCAAAATCGTTAATTCTTGGTAAAGCTCTTAAATTATTAGCGATAGGTCATTCGATTCCAAGTTACTTCGAAAAAATTAAGTTTTAATTTTAGCTGCGCCCCGCGATTTCACCCGCATAAATTTGAGATAACACCTTGATGTTATTAATTATTATAATTTAGTCTTTATCGATAAATATACTATCCAACACAGGCAATAAATTAAATCGAACTTAGTTCTTAAACTGAGCGCGTTCAATAAATAAAAAAAAACTCGAATTATAAAATATTAGTTGCTTAAAGATTAATATTATTTTACTGTTATTTTTAATTTTGATACAGATCCTAGAAAAGGTAATTTCCGATGAAACAATTTCAATATAAACCAACTTCAGAATTCTTGCTATTTTATCTCTTCAAGGAATTCCAATTGACAGACCTACATACAGTTTGGTTTGATAATATTGGTTCAAATGAAAGCTGGAACGTATACGCGTAAGAAAATTAAATATTTGTATGTTGGTATATCTCTAGAATCTAGATAATATAACACATGGGAACCATTTTATAATATGTATAAATAAATAGCGGTTTCGTTCATATTAAATGACTAAAAAATCTCGTCTATAAAAATTGAAATTAAAAATTTTTATAAACAAACATTTTTACAATGTTTAACAACAATTTTTACAAAATATTTCGAACACCTTCAATTTACTCATAAACGTCCACAATTATTTTCCATTGTATAATAAACCAAAAGCAATCGTGTTTAAAACTTAAATTACAAGTACGTTATACATTGCTCGCTCACCATCAAACATAACACCATACGACCATACACAACCAGCAATGAAAACGGATATAGCAATCTTCACAAAGGGACTAATTAAACAGTCAACAATAGGACAAAGGCCTATTTTCTGTACAAAAGAAAGGAAAAATTGTCGGACAATGGACGAAAATTGTTTGCTGAGACCAATATTAATAACATAACACGTATATAAATCTTTTGGGATCATCTAATAATGTATTATGTTGCTTTTATTATAGACTAGCTTTCCGCCCGCGGCTTCGCCCGCTTTGTCTAAAACATAATAAATTGTATACTAAAACCTTCCTCTTGAATCACTCTATCTATTAAAAAAAACCGCATCAAAATCCGTTGCGTAGTTTTAAAGATTTAAGTATACATAGGGACATAGGGACATAGGGACAGAGAAAGCGACTTTTTTTATACTATGTAGTGATGATGAAATACACAATCAATTGCAATGGAACGATTTATTGTATGATTAGCTGTGACCCGCGGTTTTACCCGCAGTGCTCCGCTCCTATTGGTCGTAGAGTGATGATAATAGCCTTCCTCGATAAATGGGCTATCTTACACCGAAAGAATTTATCAAATCGAAGTAGTTCCTGAGATAAGCGCGTTCAAACAAACAAACTCCTATTTTTAACCATTCAACTAATTCCAATCGGTTCAGATGATGAATTCCGGTACCGTGACAACCGGTTCTTCTCCATAGATACTGCTTTCCGAATCGGTGGTAAATTTAAAGAATGTAATGACGATTCAAAAGTGCTTCTGGAAGAAGTCTAATTGAATAAATAAATGTTTGAGTTTGAGTTTGAAAAAATTTGCACACAAAAAACGGAAGTAAAAGCTAATATTAATACAATAAAAAGCTAAAAAAAAACAGAAGTCATTTTGAAATTCTTTCAATGCTAATACCAATTTACGGTTCACTTAAGAGCCTTTGAATGTGATGAAAATTTAATAAAAGATCAAATTGTTTTATTAAATAGAATTCACTTCCCTTTCCTCATTTAGAATCGTGTGTACATTATTTCATGTAATATTGATTTAAGCCAATTTCAGTACATTTATTATTCACTAGCTGTGCCCCGCGGTTTTACCCGCATGCCCCGCTCCTGTTGATCTTAGCGTGATGATATATAGCCTATAGCCTTCCTCTATAAATGGGCTATGTAACACCGAAAGAATTTTTCAAATCGGACCAGTAGTCCCTGAGATTAGCGCATTCAAACAAACAAACTCTTCAGCTTTATAATATTAGCATAGATAGTAGGATGGTCTATACATTTAATAGTTTTACACGTGTTTACAGAATTTTAGCTCTCTAGGGTGTAATTAAGAGCTTTTAGTATTACTATAACGTAACCCAGATAATATCACAATATACAGATACAACCAGTAGGGAAACTTCATACAACATTTTCGAAATGGCTTACGCACACAAACAAGCCTGTTTACGAGAATCGTAAGGGTATTATGACAATTGACAGATATAAGAATACCCTTAGACACGTTTGCTTGTGTGCGTGAGCCATTTCGAACGTGTTGTATGAAGTTTCCCTACTGGTTGTATCTGTATATTGTGATAATAATATATTTGAATTGAGTTTTTTTATTTAATTCTGTATAGTCTGCTGCTTGGCAAATTATAATTAATTTGAACACTTTTGTGTGTATATTTAAAAAGTATTTTTATTGCAAATTGAAACATGTATTTTGTTTTTTACGCATTTTGTATTAGTTGGAATATAAAAACAAAAAATTAAATCTTTCTATTCATTGAACACAGGACATAATAATATTACAAAAAAAGTAAAAATTCATTACATCAAATAATTCATGTAAAAAAATTAATTTCAATAAGTTATCAATGTATGTTTATATCTTTAAAACTACGCAACGGATTTTGATACGATTGCGAAGTTTTCAGTATAGGTACTATTTGTTAAGTTTTCTACAAAACGGGCGAAGCCGCGGGTAAAAACTAGTTAGATAACTATAAACCAAACAACCTATGGCCTAGTTAACTTCACTAAGCCGGTCCACATGTCAATTAGTGGGTTCATAATGAAAACCTAAATAATTCATTGAACAACTAGGCTTACGCAAACATAATATTGTCAATTTAGCAGTTTTAGTTGTTCATTATGGTTGCTTATTAATACTTAAATGTTATTTTGTGTTGACATTTGAAATATTTATAAGATCACAGAACTTTAGAAAAACTTTTATTTATGCAATAGGTACTAGCTTACCGCCCGCGACTTCGGCTGCTTTGTCTAAAACCTAATAAATTGTATACTAAAACCTTCCTCTTGAATCACTCTATCTATTAAATAAAACCGAATCAAAATCCGTTGCGTAGTTTTAAAGATTTAAGCATACATGGGGATTGGGGACATCGGGACAGAAAAAGCGACTTTGTTTTATACATGTAGGTATGTTTGATGGGCAGGCGGTTGTTTTAAAATATCAAAATGGTAAGATGGTAAGCATCTAATGTTACAACAATAAAAATAATACATTGAATCAATCGGTATACTAGTTAGTATGTTTCATATCATTTTGAAATTATACTCTCTCCATCTGTGATTTAAAATGTCGTAAGTTAAAATAAAACAATAAGTATATAATGCATAAAACATTTTTTCTACATTATTGACAAATATAATAAATTTTCATATAAGAAACAAGTTTATAAATTACTGAAAATATTTAAGAACATTGATTCTTCTAATATATAAAATTCTCGTGTCACAATGTTAGTTATCATACTCCTCCGAAACCGCTGGACCGATTTTCATGAAATTTTCTGTGCAAATCGGGTAGGTCTGAGAATCGGCCAACATCTATTTTTCACACCTCTAAGTGATAAGAGTAAGGCAGAACAACGTTTGCCGGGACAGCTAGTCTTATTAAAAAAAATCCTAAAAAAATTGATTATTTATTTTAAAGTATAGAAACGAGATTTCTATACTCTAAAAAAAATAACCGAAATTCTATCTCTAAAAACTGGATCAAACTTCAAACAATTACATTTCCCGGAATAAACTTCCCCGGCGTAGTTCCAATCAGAAAAATCGAGTCTGTCTGACTTTGAATCTCTCGTTTTTAGACAATTAGTTCGTAGGGAAATGGCAAAACGGATTCGTAAAAATTTCATCGGATCGTTTTGATGTGAAGAATACTCTATTTTTTTATTAATATGCTTTATAAGACAACTAGCGGTCCGCCCCGGCTTCGCCCGTGGTACATATTTCGCAAAAAAAAGTAGCGTTCTTTCTCAGGGTCTAAAGATTATCTGTGCCAAATTTCATCAAAATCGGTCCAGTAGTTTATGCGTTAAAACCATACATACATACATAAAAACCTTTCCTCTTTATATCTAATATTAGTATTAGTATAGATAATTAGATAAATAATAGTCGAGCTGTAACATAATATTATGTAGGAACTGTCATTAAGAATGTTTATGGTGCTATTTAATCAAGAAATAATATTATAAAAACAATTTTAACGATTTCTAATTCGGTTAGTTCAAAGAAACGTGTATTACATGAGACTCACGCAGTCTTTCCCAACGTGGGCGATAACGCCCCCTTGTGGGCGCTGCAGGCCTAAAGGGGGGCGGTAAGAGACCCAGAAAAAAAAGGGGGCGTTGTGTAGGGCTTTGGGGTCGATTTATAATTTCATCTACCTAGCTAGGAAGACTCTTAGACACCGACTGAGCTCTCGACTTCGAGAGTCGACATCTTGTGAACATCAACTAATATTAATTAAGATATAGCTCAAACTCGGTTCGATATAATAGACCGCGGGCAATCATGTTTTAACAAGTTTTTGTTAAATAATCCGATATGTACATTCCTGTATCAATCGGCTGGTTCTATAATATGTACTTGTTCTTGCTTGTCGAGTACGATTGGGCGTCGAATGAGATAAACGAGTTTATGCACGTTTGTCTTATTCCTGTTGGTGCGTGCTGCTTATGCAATCCTATATAAACGACGTAAATTTATTTTATTTTCATTTGCGGTTTCGCGCATAATAGATAAGCAGTACTTGATTTCAACACTTACGTATTTCTCAAAACAAAACAATGTCGGAAGTAAAAAAGAAGAGACGGCAATACTCTGCGGAATATATTAAATTCGGATTTATTGAAAATCCCACAAACCCGTCGTCGCCTTTGTGTCTTCTATGTCTAAAAACATTTTCGAACGAAGCAATGAAGCCTTCAAGACTGCAAGATCATTTGAATAAAATGCATCCAAATAAGAAAGACAAGAATGTAGCATATTTTCAAGACCTAGAGAAGAAGCATAATACTCAGCCAAGTGTATCAAAACTATTTTCGGCGGCTGCTAAGCAAGATGACGACGGACTTCGAGCTTCGTACAATATCTCTTTGTTAATTGCTCAAAAAGGCAAACCACACAACATCGGAGAAGAGTTAATTTTGCCAGCAATAAAGGAAGTAATAACTACTGTGCTTCATAAACCGGCCGCAGATATTATCCGAAAAATTCCTTTGAGTAATAATTCTGTGCAAAGACGAATTGATGAAATGGCTGAAAACATTGAAGAATCATTGTGCAATCATCTGAGGACTAGTCGATTCTCAATTCAGCTCGATGAGTCCACTTTACCAACTAATGAAGCGTTGTTGCTATCTTACGGGAGGTTTATTAAAGATGAGAAAATACGTGAAGAACTATTGTTTGCCAGAAATTTGGAGACAGATACAAAAGGCGAAACCATATTCAATACATTGGAAAAGTTTTGTGAAGAGAAAGAGATTCCTTTGAAAAATATTATATCAGTTGCTACGGATGGCGCTCCGGCTATGACAGGGCGCCATAAAGGCTTCATAGCGTACTTAAAGAATAAAATTCCAGATGTCCTTGCTATATATTGCGTTATTCATAGACAACATTTGGTTGCTAGAAACTTAAGTGAACGACTATTTCAATCACTGCAATATTATGTCATCAAAGCAGTCAATAAAATCCGTAGCAGCTCTTTGAATGATAGATTATTAATTCATCAGCTTTGTGCTACTAATGACGAAGATTTCAACCGTTTGTTGCTTCATACTGAAGTTCGTTGACTGTCAAGACTCAAGAGGCAATTGTCTGATTCGATATTACAACCTGTTTGACTCTGTGATAGAGTTCTTGGAAACTAAAGATACAGAACTGCGCAACAAGCTCATAACATCAAAGAATGATATAGCTTACATGACAGACCTGTATAAATTGTTCAACGACATGAACCTCCAACTGCAAGGCGATGAACTAAATTTAATTAAAACAAAAAATGTCGTTGCTGCTTTCGCAGCCAAACTGCTTCTGCACAAAAAGAATATGGGCAGACGTGAGTTTCACAATTTTCCGAATTTATCAGTATTCTGCAGTAACGACGACTTGTTTGCCTACTGCCAACATTTGGAAAACCTCCACATTGACTTCACCGAACGATACCAGGACATTTTAAACTTGAAAATACCAGACTGGGTGTTGGATCCGTTTTCAAATGTCAACACAGCAATGTCACCTCAGCTGGAAGAAGAACTTATAGAATTGACAACAAACGAAGAAACAAAAATCAAGTTCAAAAATGGATATCAAGAATTTTGGCTACAAAAACCGATCCCGCAATTGTACCCTGGATTGTGATCAATTGTTCAACGATTCTTGATAGCATTCCCATCGTCATATTTGTGTGAACGTGGATTTAGTGCTGTGGCAACGCTGCTTACTAAAAAGAGAAATCGTTTGCGTGTTACCGAACGTGGCGACTTGCGGCTGTTTTTGAGTAAATTGGAACCTGATATCAACAAACTTATTGAACAGCATCAGATTCAACCTTCACATTAGTTTTTATATAAGAATTGATTATGTTTGTTTTATTTTCAATAAAAGATACTCTGTCCGAATACTATAAAGTTGCGTTTCAATAATCAGTTATAAGTACTTAGCGGTTTTTAAGTATGTTTAAAAAGGGGGGCGTTAAAAAATAATTTATTCTTAAAGTGGGCAGTAGACAAAAAAAGGTTGGGAACCCCTGCATGAGAGGATGGAAAGGTTAAACTCGCAAAAATTACATTCAAATCGAAAAAATCCATAAAACTTCTAATTGTACAAAATATTATTTGACTATCCAGAATTTTTGTTTCATATTATTCAGTTATACATATATTGTTATTGAAGTGAAACTTCTTTATCGGGGTTGGAAAAAATTTAGTGTAACATTTTTTCGTTATAGCCCAGTCATATTAGGGGTTTCACCTCGGAATGAAAGATAATAAG
>CAJQZM010033047.1:1357-18012 GCA_907164665.1 Colias nastes | reverse complement strand
CTCCTCTCCGCTCGTCTCGTCTCCGCTTTGGTGGAGTCCCGGCCTAATAAACACCGTATATTATAAAAATTCAAATAAGAATAGGTAAGTCTCGATATCAAAATAATATTTACAGGCTACGTATTTACAAAAACTGTTTGTACTGGATAATATAGAATCATTGTCAAAGAACTAAATACTTATCCAAACTATCAATCTACTAACACTTAAAATCACTTACTCCAGCAAAACAAACTTAATTATGAATACATTGTAAAGGAGCAATCTTAATTTAAATTCCCATATCATAACAGAAGCCTACGAAACCCCGCACTTAACGATGCAAAGATGGAAGGCGTCATCTCAGTTCTCTGGCGCGGAATTATTTATGATTGTCCTGAATTTGAAATTTATTAGAGAAAGATGCTTTTAAGTGCGACATAAATGAACGCCTTTTGTACACATACTATGTAATAAACTGGGTCAAAAATCTAAATCACCAACTTATGTTTTAGTGCTCTCTAGATACTAACTTTTATGATTATATTTATTTAGTTTTCTTGTTTATATGTATCGAATATTATACCAAATAATTAAGAGTGTATAGGTATTGGGTTGATAAATGTTCAGACTTCAGTCGTTCTTAGAATTTGAGTTTAAATAATCTACGTCTAATCAATGATATCGTAGCCTTATGATTGATTATACTTTATGTCCTTCTGCAAAGATTTCACAGTCTAGAACGCTTAACATTATTGGGTTGAATTAACATTAAACACGCAAGGAACAATACTAGGTATATGTTCAAAGACGATCCATGCTATGTTAGAAGTTTATAGTAAACAGTTTGGGCGAAAGCCTGCTTATTTCCGATTCAAGAGCTTTATTGGTATTATAATATTTTCGATTATTGGATGCCGTGCTATGAATAAATAAAATACAACACTTTATGTATCTATTCCGTCTTATAAATTCCTATTAACTGACTCCTAAACTAGATTGTTTTATGACATAAAAGAGCTTGTTAGAATCGCAATGTAATAAGAGCGTTGGTATACTTTTACGAATACAACGTTAATAAAATAAATCTAATAAAAGATAAGTAACGTGTTGACATTGACCATTAAAGTAAAATCTTTGGAGGGTCACATTATTTTGGGCTATTAATTTATCGGACTCGTTACACAGAGTAAATTGCTCGTAAGGTCGTTCTTTGATAAATTACAGTTGCCTTTTTATGGTCCCCGCATCTTTGGGGAAAACGAATAAAATGAGATTGTAAACTTTTATAAATTACTTTAAAATTACGATGAAAAACAGCGAAACGGTACATAATAGAACAGTTTCAGGAACATTGTGTAGAATTTTTTCAAAGTTTTGACCGTGAATTTTACGCCAAGTTAAGGCTTAAATTGATTAACCTTTTTGATATTTAATTTTGTTTTAATTTGATGAATTTTGCTTTATTAAATATTGTATAATATATGTAAACCTATGTCGTAATACGCATGTATGTCGTATATTATATATTTTTATTAGAAAACAATGAATCAATGAAACATTTTTTTATTACGACGTACGACGTATATTAAACAAGTCAATAACTGCGTTAAAAACAACCGACTTCAAACTTGCACTTGCAACATTTACAAATACAGACAAAAATGCTCATAAAATAAAAACTACTGGGCCTATCCGAATAAAAATTTTATGGGACCAATTCGACACCATCCCGCATCGAACAAAAAAAGAATCACGTAAATCGGTTCAGATACCTTGGAGTAATCGGTGTACATACATAAAAAAAAAAAAAAAAAACATACCGGCCGAATTGATAACCTCCTCCTTTTTTTGAAGTCGGTTAAAAATAAAAGTTCTCTGAAAAGTTAATCTATCTGTTTATTGCCATCACACAATATGATGTATTAAATTAAATTTTCCGATTAGGGTAGCTATTTATTTGTCCTTTCGTCGTCGCCTTTGCTCTTATCTTACTTAGGCACTTTCAATATGCACCCATATTGAAAGTACATAATAATCATGCAATATCAAATTTACATTATGACAAATTTCATTCAACTTAAATAATTATATAAAAAATTACACTTACTTGGCAATAGGGTTTTTTCCAGTTGCGTATTGAAGTCGCTTTTGTAACGTTTCTTGGGCCTGTGTATACCAATATTGACGATCTGTATGGAAAATAAAAGAAAAATATTATTAGTATACCTAATGGTGGCTGTCACACATACATGGGAAACATAAAATTAACGTTTTACATTCGTATTAAAACTTATTTTATTTCACTTAACAATATTTAGATTAAATTTATCCACATATCGATTACCGATCGTGGTCCCTGCGCCGATTCTAAATGCAGCCGCCATCTTTTTTCGCGGGTGAAAATCCGTGTTCCTGATTGGTCCGTGCCAGCGTCCCGTGACCAATCAGGTTTCCTAGCTTCACAGTCAACGTCATGGTCAACACAGATAATAAATAAATAAAAGAAAAAAGTTTAGTGCATGTGGCATGAACAGTGTTAGATTTTTTTTCTGAAATTTTTAACGAATTTTTATTTATTTTTCCAAAATACAACCTGATTTACTTTTAAGATTCTTATATAAAATCTAAAACATTTTCACAAAATACGTTCGCCCTTTTTAAGATCATAAATTGATGAAATAACAAATTGAAACAGACAGATGAGAAAATTAAATAAATGTTGTACACTTTGAAGTTTAAATAATTATTAATTTAACGTTAGTGACTGTGCTTATTATTGCATAAACTGAATAATAAGGGCGGTCTTTCAAACAATCATTTTTTTCGGTCGTTCTGTTTTCTTATAAAACGTTTTCAATACTTTAATATTATTAAATTGAAAATCAGGCATATAACCTGTTTGTTTCTAATTGTCTTTAATCGTTCCTCACCAAACTAAGGTATAAATAAAAATCGAAACTCGCTTAATGCTCCCATTATCTAATCTCGTAAATAGCGTTTATTCCACGTTACCCAAAACGCTGCATGTAAATTAGTTTACCTCATACATAACACGGTTTGCGGAAAACGCGACCAATTTAATGAACAATGCAGCATATTTTAAGTCTTCGTAACAACTCGGTAACTGTATATCCTGAATACATTTTGCTTACGCTAAAGTGTTTAATAAATGCCCAGAGAATACAATTTTCTGCAACTGAGTATTGTTCAAAGTTTAGATTGCGTTGGTTTAGCTGAGGATGGCTGACACGAAGTTTAATGCGCCTTAGATTCTTGAAGACACGGATTTTAGGATTGGATTCTGCATTCCAGCAAGAATAGTGATATTAATCTTTGCTGTTTGTTTTAGAATACCACTGAGAAGAATATTTATTTCTTCGTGGTCGAACCTGCCGGTATTTTTCTTTTAGTTTTTGTTTTTATAATGAATACCTAATTAGTTTCAACACAACACATCAACACAACAATATTCACATATTTTACTAATCAAACATCAATCCACACGAACCGTTCCCGCAGTGATAACAATAGGTAAGTAAATTAAACTAATGATAATATAAAAATAATAAATAAATCGGTTCAAAACAAATTTCTAAAAGCAATGTTTAAATCTCCATGATACATTGAATCAAACGTTTAATCTACCCAGTTCGTTTTAACCGTTTAACAAACAACGAATAACGCGAATTTACCAAAATACTCGTGATCGTAACCAAAATAATATTTACATTTGAAGCTCCGAAAAGGCCTTTGTATATTACGCAAATTGTGACGATTGATTACGTTGTTATTGGAGTAAATAATAAAAAATAGCGGTACAAAATCTATTAAAGCCGGAGGTTCAAATGTTTACCTATTTAATTTAATGTCTGGAGAATGATTTCATAATTAACAAATTATTTTGTTGTTAATATAATTATTTAGTATTGATGTCCAATGTCCATTAATGTTTGTGTGCAAATTTTCTACATATAATATTTTAAGTTTGTACCCAACTAAATTGTGCCAGTGATTTATATTTTATACTATTAATGTAAGGCATTTCTTTAAAAATATTTTTTACTGTTCCTACACAGTTTCGTACCGACACTTCTTTGTATAAACTACTTTCCAAACCTTTGGAAAATTAACATATTATGACATTTCCAAAGCGTTTCTTAAATTAACTCATATTAAAACAATAATAAATACCCCTTACTTCCAGGAAATTTGCCTCATACTACATCAAAGTATAAACAAAAGCGGCGTGATATTCCAAGATAAATAGAGGTTTATATATAGAAATTTCTATATTATCTTCATGATCCGCTTTGTGATTCAAGCACCTGTTCAAAGATCGTAACGTACGAGCTGCAAAAATGTATTGGAGTGCCCTCAAAGCCGGCCGACACTTGAGGCGTGACGAGTGCCAAACAACTTCGCTAACTTCGATATAATATCGTTTGTCCACCAACAGAGACAGAAAGAACTTTCTAGAGACTAGAATATGTTGTGTTTTCTAGTGCCTTTGTGCTTTGTGGCAAGTTAAAGAGAAAAAAATAATATATTAGATATCTCTTCTCAATTATGTATCAGAAAAGATGAAAGAGAAATCTAGTTTGTGCTTGATGTGATATTCCTTTTCGACACTACAAAGTTGAGGACTTCTTATCTGGCATTCAGTCTTTTCTGCGTATTAAGTATGTTTTGAAAGAAATAATACTCAATAGTATGTAATTTTTCTGTTTATACTGTAAATAATATGACATCTACAGACCTATGGACGTAGGTATTTTTAGTTTCTATTCTTATTGTCGTTTTAAGTGGACTAACGCCCTTATATATTTACTTAGTGACAACAGAGATAAGCCTGAAACGATTTATTGACTAAGTTTTATAGCGATATGTTTATATTGTGTAATTTCCCGTAACGTTGAGTTTTGTCAAGTACATTGTTTACTTCAGAAAATACAAGTTTTCGTTGTTTTGATTTGTTTAATATCGACATAATACGTTTTGAGAAAACCTATTTTGATTAAGAAATTACTTTCTAATACCTACTTTATTACTTATTATTATACTTTCAGTGTGAAGTTTGCAATTTGTATTTTTAATTATTGTAAGCATGATTTCAAAGAGAAGTTTGCCTAACACCGTTGTCCTTTTCAACTGAATACATAAATAGACATATACCTACTTACCAACGTACCTACTTGTACGTGTTTTGTAATGCTATAGCGGTACGTAATACTGCAACCAATACAAGAACCACCACATTCATAAACACTTACCATAAGTTTCCTTGACCTCCGCATTCATGGGCGCGGGAGAGAGCACGCCAGTACTAATCGTGGACACCATGATCACGACGCAGCACCAAGCACTCATGGTTGGCTAGCTTCATGGGTGCTGAGGTCTGCTCCACGTGGACGCTTTCAACCGTGAAACATCTGTGGAAAGAAGTTCTTTTAAATGTGATGTAGATACATGATGTTAAATGAAATTAAGGGAACTTTTGTTGTTGAATTGAAAACCTACAATAAACAACTATTCTCACAATCACAATTGTCTGAACCAAATTCTGCCTACGCGTCGATTAACGAGAGCTTTCTATTGAGCGTAGGTATACAATAATATATTTATTTAATGTTATTTATACCGCTCGGACATTTTAAGTGACCAAATGTTTGCATTAAGTGGTTGAGATTAAAACATAGCATCAAAATATTGCGCAAATAATAATCTAAAAAGTAAGGATAATATGTAGAATTAAAAATATGGTAAATACTGATTGATTTTACGTCCAACAAACTTTCAGAAAACTCTTAATGTTTATTTATTTTTTATTTATGTAATAAACTAGCTTTCCGTCTGCGGCTTCGCCCGCTTTGTCTAAAACCTAATAAATTTTATACTAAAACCTTCTTCTTGAATCACTATATCTATTAAAAAAACCGCATCAAAATCCGTTGCGTAGTTTTAAAGATTTAAGCATACAAAGGGACATAGGGACAGAGAAAGCGACTTTATTTTATACTATGTATAGTGATGATACATTAATTATTCCTTATAACACGTTACGTAATAATTGATGTCCGTACCTAAGGCATACCTATAGTCTTCGTTTGATATCAGATAGTGCCAATAAGGCAGAATATTGTTATATTACATGATAATTTGCAAAGCACAGCTAATTGCCGTACTAAGTAATTAATCACACCGTTATTGATCTGTTATGGCCCGTGCTCACTTGGCAACATTTACAATATAATATTAGAAGAAGATAGATTGAAGATGGCTGCTATAATATTATATACGAATATATCGTTAAATTGTTACAGTAGTATTTTTTGCTTTTACTAATCTGTATGATCGTTACACTAATCCCATCCTTTTATGAGAAAGGATATTTAAATTAAAGATTTAAGTGTGTTGATAAACGTAGTAACAATATAAGAACATTCATTATTACGAGTAGATTACTAAAAGTGAATAGCGTTAAAGTTAGAACAAAATAAAAAAGCCTCTAATACCTATTTGCATTCAAAATTTAAAGTCTCGTCAATCCTTTATTATTATAAAGTACTTAGCTTTCCGCCCGCGGCTTCGCCCGCGTTTTCATAGAAAATCCAGCATAGATCCAATTCGCGTGGGATTTCCTGGATAAAACCTATCCTATGTGTTAATCCAAGTTACCCTCTATATGTGTGCTTAATTTCATTGTAATCGGTTCAGTAGTATTTGCGTGAAAGAGTAATAAACACACACATACACATCCTCACAAACTTTCGCATTTATAATATTAGTAGGATAGGATAGGATAGGACTAAAACTCATCTGACAAAATTAGTTATCATAATAGATTGTGACAAATACATTGACCACAATATGCGGTTATCGTTAGCACTAGTCGATTGTTTACGATCAGTGGACACGCTTCATGAAATCCGAATCGAAAATATCATTTTCAGTTAATATATCGCTGACGCTTTTCAGTTTGATTCATTTGGCGTTAAATCATTTTAACCGCTTGTTCGAATTTTTCCACATTGTAAACGCAAGTTTGTCCTGTATTTATATTGATATATACCTACACTGGCTTATTTATGCATCGATAAATTTTACGGACCCATTTTTTTATTAATTTTCGTTGTTCCGCAGTCCTTTATTGTAGATAGGTATCTTTTGTTTATTGTTGATTTACGGAACAGCTATAATAAAGACGATTAAATGAAATATATCATGGTTTTTGCTGTTTTTCTTGCATTATCTCTGATATTCATCAATTGATTAATTTGTAAAACAATTGTTGTGAAATTAACGTGTGCGTTCATGGAAGAATGGACTTTTCACAGCAGCAGTAAAATCGCAGTTTTACAAACAAGAGCCCTTTAATTTAAAAAATAGTTTTATCTATTAACTGCCAAAGCATCCGCAAGGTAAATAACATCAAATTCTTCCTGCAATACGGAGTTACTTTGTTTTTAGGAAGTTAGGTTTAGACGGCACGAACTTTACTGGTTTGCTCAAGTGCTCGCGGTAAACTCAAAACTTTACCTTTTACGCGATGTTCATTAAGAACTTTGCACGTATAAATTACAAAGAACATGTCCATTATTTATATTTTATAAGGTGTTTATTGGAACAACGAAAAGCGAATTGTTTGAATAGATGTGTATTATTACTATTACTACTATTTGGCTCCTGAGACACAGTATTTAACTAATTCAGGAGCCTATGGATTCATATTATATAAGCTGCTATTTCTTTATGTCAGTAAAGTTTTTATTTATTTATTTATTTATTACGCCAAAGCAGCAAGGGAATGCAATAAGCTGAGTTCGCAACGGGTTCGGCGAATATAATCTCCTTTTGAAAGTCGAGTGCCAGCACTTTAACAAAAATAGTTGGCGAAACCTAAAATAGCTGCTGACTAGCAGCAAATTAAACCACTATAACTATTTGTCCATTCATCTTACTAACGATAAATATTAAGTGATCTTAAATAATATCTCTTTGACTACGAAAAAATGTAAAGAGTAAAATACATTAGTAGGTAATATAAAACATTTGTGTAATTGTTTTTTACAAAATTTGCTGAATTAAAACCGTTTGGATTATTCGACGCTTTCATAATTCTATAATAAATCTACACGTGTTATTAATTCTGCCTTTTTTATTCAATTTTCAATCTAACATGCACAATTTGCATTGTACATTGTTGAACGTAATCTAACGTATAAAATGTTAAATGAGATCATAAAAAGCATTAGCATGGAAAAACAAAGCTTAATCACGGGTTTATAGGTACCCTGGTTTAGAAAGTAACCACAGTCACGCAACACGATATCGGTTGTATACGTAGTATATTATTATTAGTCTGTGATATCGGTTTATTGCCGCCTTCCGAGTTAGCTTACATTTACACGCTCGTTACTAACACAAATAGTACTCTAGCCTCGTTCATGTTACTAATTAGTTCGTGGCTCCACAAAGCTGCAGCCTTTTTATGCCACGTTAGTAAAGACGCAGTCGTGATATTCATAAAGACTAGTAGGTACATACGCAAAAGCAAGAAAGAACTTTCGGGTGAAAAGAATTCAGCTGAAAAACTTTTAATTAACTGACAAAATTTTATCACTTTTAAAAGTGTATGTACTTCACATATTTCACGCCACATTTTTCGATATAAAGATTCGAGCACGTGTAAAAAGTTTGAATGGCCAACATTGATGGCCAATTCATTTTAAGTGCAGAATTTTGGCTTATACAATTACATAATGAATTGGAGATAATATGTGAATTAATTCATAAAATGAAACATTCCTCACTTTGCAGATTATTCTGTACATTTTATAACCTAGACTCTTAAATAGAAATTGCAGTTCATATCAATATGAACACCATTAAAGTCTCGAGAAGTTTATTTGCTTAATACGGTGATATTGTCTATAATACTTCTCGCTGGTAATATTAATCATCCGTATCTATCACTAAGAGTTGTTATGAAGACGTTTTCACTGAACATCCGTCGCTAATGGCGAAACATTCTTCATACATTATAGTGTTCGGAGACATTTAGTTCGAAAATATCGTCTCTAGGGGAACATGGGATGTGATTAATAGCCATGAGCAATCTTAAGAAAGTGTTTTGTTTTTCTGAGCAACTTGACCCGGATTTACTATACGTATATTTTAAATGCTGCGTCATTGAACTCATTTATAATTTCGGCTTATTTGAGTAGTAAAAGGATTCGTGAGTTGAATGACAAATTGTTTTGCGCACGAGTAAAGCCTATTTATCTTTGTAATCATTGTTCATGATTAATAAGTATAAATAAAGAATGAACACAAATACTCAAATTAAAGCCGTCATGTTTTTAGAGTTCTAAAGCTTTTACATTGCGACGCACTTTCTGCCGGTAAAAAAAAATAAAAATATTTCTGTCAACGGCCAGCAAAGTTTCAAAGTTGAATATGAAAAAGAAAAATCTCTGGAATGTCCGACCAGCAAAATCAGAGTGGACTCGTGCTTCGCCTTAATTTTGCTCGTCGCAGAATTCCAACTTGTGTCCAGTCGTTTATTTGACATATTTTTGCATGGAAGTTTGTAAGAACAAACTTCCAGCAAAGATACCCATTACACAGGACTTCACAAAAAGATACTGAAGATTGAGATTTTTACAATATTTCACCCTATTTCACCACAGATTACTAAATAGTTACTTACTTCTTATTTCAAACTAGCTGCGCTCCGCAGTTTTACCCGCGTGGCTCCGCTCCTGTTGGTCTTAGCGTGTTGATATAGTATAGCCTATAGCCTTCCTCGATGAATGGGCTATCTAACACCGAAAGAATTTTTCAAATAGGACCAGTAGTTCCCGAGATTAGCGCGTTCAAACAAAAAAACAAACAAACAAACAAACTCTTCAGCTTTATAATATTAGTATAGATTTATAGACCATGGCATAGACCATAGTCATAGATCTTTGAACGACCAATATAGGAAAGAACATGTGACTGAAATAATCACAGACCGAATTATAGGTAATAGATATATTGACAACGGACCACTTTGGTCACGACACCTGGTGTTCAAAAAAAGAACTAGTTTTAGTGTGCACTTAAGTACACAAGTATATTACCGAATCTATTAAAAAAAAATTTTTTTTTAAATTAATAAAAATTCTTTAAAATTTCGTACTAAAAATAAAAGTAGAGTTTATTGTGCGGTGAACGGTTGTGGTAGTAAATCTCATACGAATTTAGAAGTTAGTTTTCATGCTATACCTAAACCTGGTAGCAGTTTTGTTTATGTTGAAAATTATTTCGGAAAAAAAGAAAAAGTAGATCGATGTAAAGCCTGGCAGCGTGCTTTAAAATTGAAAAATATAAATCCGCATATGAGAGTGTGTTCATTACATTTTCAAAGGAATGATTTTATTGTACCAAGTAAGTTGACAATGTTTAACCTCAAATATAAATGTAAATATAAATCTAAAACTAATTGAAAAATTTGTTTTTCAGGTGTTATTACTAAAAAGATGACTTTAAAAAAAACATGTGTTCCATCGTGTAATCTACCAAGCTCTGCTAGAGAATCAAATAAAGCTAAAAAAAATATAGAGGCACGACATCAGCGTCTAGTAAATCGGAGTTTAAAGAAGGATACTGTGAAAAAACATAATGATATTAATGAGGATTCATTAATCCATTCATGATCCAACAAATTGAAAAAAATCATTTATAGAAAACATAAATAATTAAAATTGATGACACTAATTCAATGTAAACTTATGGTTAATTCTTTTGTTGCACACAATACGTAGCCATGTTTTTTAAGCCCCGCCCACTGGTCCGTTGTCAATATGAATTTCGACTAATTAATATAAAATCGTAACTCGTAATTTTTTTTTAAACATTAAACCGGTACTTATAAAATCCTGTATTATCCTATGGCTTCCAATATTATTGTTAGTTTTGAAAGCGTTACAATTAAAAAATATGTAGGTATATTTTCAATATTACTACATTTTACAGCTACTTAGTAAATATTTCATACTTTGCAATGCACACTCTTTTGAGTACAAAGTTACTAGCTGACTCGACGAACTTTGTACCTACTAGAAACTTCAAGAATTTTCTTTCATATTTTTTATGTGAATTTTTCGATGTTTTCATAGTTTATGTTGGTACTTTCAAGTCGAAGACGATTGCGATAAAGTAAGGATCGTAAAAATTGGAACAACCCTTTCTAACTATACTAATTACGGTTACCGCCTTTATCATGCCATCTTTATGAAAAAATCTAAACACCATTAGGGCGCTTTTCCGCCATTAATTTGCGAAAATGTGTGCGAGGAATGTGTTGTAAATAACCAATAGTATCGCTTCATTCGCTAAACGCTTCAAACTAAATGAAGTCATATGATTGGTTTTTTACAAACACATTCCTCGCTAGTCGCTACACATCCTCGCACATTATTAGTGGAATTGAACCCTTAGATAAGAATCACGTGAAATAGACTGCAATGTAATCTCAAATGTTATGAATCACAATTTTCGTTAGTTTGCAATTCCACGAGATTATAATCACATCTTTAATAAAATCTTACAGCGACATACTATACAAGTACATTTTATATAAATTATAATATATCAATATTAATACTCAATCAGTTATCCAACAACATAAAGCAAAGTAAAGCTTGTTTCACATAGTCTGATTGAGCGTTAATAGGGCTGAATAAGTTTCCGCGGTATTACTTCGTGGAACTATTCAAAACTGTGTAAAGTTAATTATTATATTCAAAGCGTTTACTTAAGACAAAATGGCGGGATTTATTTCAATTTTAGGCTCGATGGAAACTTTTGTAAACAATAGTAAAGTATAATATTTTAGATAAGCTTTCTTATGTTTAAAATACTACTCCCCAATATTGCAGTTTTTCGATATACGGATTTCCGATTAAACTAAAAAAGAAAAAGTCTTTTTGATTTATTGTTTAAGTAAATAGTGTTCAATATTTAACTTTGTTGACAAACATTTGCTTTTATGTACTGCCACTCGCTTAATATAAAACTACAATCTTCATAAAACTATCATCCGATTATGTCTGTCTTTTAAAATAAATATAAAGTAAACGTTTATAAAACGTATAAAGAAGAAAATTTACTTTCTTACTGCGATTCAAATATTTAAGATAAAAGAAAAAATTGGTTGTCTGTAAACTGTAAAGTCGGTTTACTGACGATAGTAATTGAACGTGACAACGTCCGATTGTGCTTCTTTGTCGCTCGTTCCGCGCTCTCGCTCGCACTTCAAGCCACATGGAACGCCGCATGAGTCATGTTTTTTCGTGCGTGCAGCCGGCTTTATCGAATTATAAGACGTTGTCACGTCAAAAAAAGATTTTTACCTCAAACTCTAATAAAGGCAGTGGCGTAGCTATCATAGGGCCAGGTGGTGCAGTGCACCAGGGCCCCGGAGCTCAGGGGGCCCTCTAACCTCAGCTTTGAAAAAAAAAATTTTTTTTTTAATATATTTTTTTTTAAATCAACAATTATAGAACTTTGTTATCGTTAGTTCGGTTATTTGGTAGTTTTGATGAGTACGCCCGTAGTACATTGGATCAGCGATAAGCTCACGTGCTTGACGGTAGTGAGACCAATTCGCCAATTCCACCCATCAACTTTTTAATGAAACTTTCATTCGCTCTTGCCTTGCATGAGTTCTCATTTATGATATTTGTGGCGATGTTTTCAACTTTCTGGGGTCTGGGACGTACTACAATAGTTGACGCTAGGTGTGTCGCTGACTGTTGTAATTCGTAATTCCCTACTACCAGCCTTATTTCATCAAGTATCACCACTAATGCTATTATTTCTATTCCGCACATCCATCCATCTGGCACCAAATTCTGCTAGAACTCATTTTCGCTAAAAAAAATTCCGATGACAAAATATGTATGATACCGGTTGCAGCACAACGGTAACCGTATAATCTATGATAGCTCTCAACATGATCGACAACAAAAAATAAACAACGTTATTCTAAACTCAAATTCAAATTGACAAATGAGCTACTACACGGAAAAAAAGAAACAGTAAATATCGCAGTGTAAACTGCTTAAACAACGGGGTACCCACTTCATTTTACAGTGGAACAGAGAATTTTCCTGTCCAAACTGAGATTTTAACAGTTACACTGGAATGTTTACAGTTCGATACACTAAATTCATCAATGTTTCCAGTAAAAGTGTTCAACTGTCAAAATTAGATGACATCACCGATTTTCATACTGTACGCAGCAGCAACGGTTACAGTGTTACAGTATTGACTAGCCTCTCAAACACCGAACGGCCTGTGATCAGTTTCAGAAGAAATATTGCGATATAATTGGACCCAATTTCTTGCTCCAATTTCTTAATGTATATCATCTGATTCTCCCTCAATTGATGGAGACGTGGTCTATTCGCCAGCTTTGCAAAGAAATTATAACAAAATTTGGCGTGCTCGAATGTGACCTTACGGAAGTGTATACAGCGATGCTACTGTTTCATACAATTCCTGTTACTTCCGCGGCAGCAGAAAGATCTTTCAGTAAACTGAAGATTATAAAAAATTATTTAAGAAACAGCATTCGACAAGATCGCCTCCGACATTTATCGTTAATTGCAATAGAAAATGAGGCGACATCAAACTTGGATTTGAGTGAAATTATAGACGAATTCGCAAAAATTAAAGCGCGCAAGAGATTGTGAATTGGACGGGGAATTCTGTTAAAAATCGTTTTTTCCATTAATTAATCTCATCTGTATAATAAATATTCTATATTGTCATGTGCGTCGTTGTTTATTTATTCCCTTTTTCTTCTATTAAACACATGGAGATTCTAATAGAGACGACGTATGGATTTAGCCTACTAGGGATAAGTTCACTTACTGTTTTCTATTCTTATTCTTATCAATAATTTTGAAGGCAAATATAAGTTCAAACTACGCGGAAAGAGGGGAGGAGGAGGGCCCGATTCTTTCCCTATGCACCAGGGCCCTTGTCCCCCTAGCTACGCCACTGAATAAAGGAATTATTGACCTTATCCTCATAATATCAGACGCGTTTGGTTGTCTTTATATATCTTTCAAGAGACAAGTCTGGACCAATTTCTGGTAAATCCCTGGAGGCATCATATTGAACAGTAATCCATCAATTTTTGATATATTTTTCTTGAGTCAATAAGTATACATTGTTTGGAAAGATATTATTCATGTCCAATCGAGAGTAAGGAAAATATCTTGAATTATTAGTAACAATGTTTATTTTTTATCATAATATTTTAATTGTATCCTAGTAACGGTACACTATAGAATGCTTCTGTATTTAGTTATGTTTGGAAGAAAACAAAGTTTACAAAACATTAATCAGATTACTAGAAAAATACATAACATAATTATACAGTTACGCAATAATATTCTTGATAAGGAACCTCTAAATAAGTAATCAAAATCGCAATATTTCCAAACGTCCATCATTCAAAAACAAAAGAAATGTTATTGTGGAAAGTCTACAAAAATTATACGAAAATTTATACATTTCTTCTTTTCTCGGAGACGTTATTCTTTGTTTCGTTTCTTGTCCTTTGTGGGTCAGACTTTATACTGAATAAACTGATGATAAAAATATAGCTATAAAATAGTCTTATTTTAGCTTCGACTTCATTTTGGAGAGCAATAAGGATAAATGTTCATAAACATTTATTTTTTGGATACATTAATTGATCTAATCAATTCTTATAGTACTACAGTTTTTTCTGAATCTATATAAATTATATCCGTGTCGTAAAACAGCATAAAGTGAGTTCAAAAGTAAAATTACATTTGTAATAATTTCATATACTCCTTATAACAATTCGAAAGTATATTTTATACAATGTATACAATAGAAATATTATTTGGAGTCTGTCAGCATCTGCAGTTTCTCAACAATAACACGGTGTAGGATTACCCGAGTCAAATACTTGTACAATAAAATTGCAACGAACGACAATTTCATATTTTCCTGGAAATAGAAATACAGTGAAGATGCGTTCTGTCCTCGTTGATTCAGACTTTACTTATAAAACATGAAGAGTTTCTGGAACAATCTAGAATCCTCCACAAACAGTGAATGTTTATTAAAACTTTATCAAATCATATCCTACTTCCTACTAATCCTAGCCTATCCTATCCTACTAATATTATAAATGCGAAAGTTTGTGAGGATAGATATAATATGTGTATGTGTGTGTATGTTTTATACTATTTCACGCAAATACTACTGAACCGATTACAATGAATTTTAGCACACATATAAAGGATAACTTGAATTAACACATAGGACAGGTTTTATACCGGAAAGCCCACGGGAACGGGGAACTATGCGGGTTTTTCTTTGATAGCGCGGGCGAAACCGCGGGCGGAAATCTAGTCATTTATAATGAAAGCAAGTGATTTCATAAAACGGAGGAACTACGGGCTAATTAAATTTCTAGAATACTCGTAATAACGTGACCCACTTATTATCTGAATCGTATAATATGATGAACATGTACTCTGTTAAGACTGGATGGTTTCAGTGGTAAATCTTCATTAGCGAAGAGGTGATTTTAGATGATTTGTGTTAGCAAAACTAAATATAACAAACTTGAACAAACGAACACTAACAAATAATAATTCTTAAAATTAACTAGCAAAGCAAATGTAATGCTCATATCAAACAGATTAATGTGTTCATAAGTAAAATACTATCGACATATTCTTCCAATCCATCACTTGAACGATCACATGGGAATACTCGTAGTCTCGTAGCTAGAAGTCTTCACTAATGTGTCCATAAAAAACCAATAAACCGAAACTGGCAGTGACAAACGGCAGAAATTCTGCTAATTGAATACCATCCAAGTTACCAAGTTCACGGAACAAGTGAATAAATTAGAGCGGGAAAAATAAACGCCAGAAACTTTTTACGGACCAACTTCAGCTCTGCAAATGACTTGAATGTCGCACTTTTTAAATAAATTGATTTCTTTGATTCTCACTGTAAGATTTACATTTCTATAGGTATAGGTTTACCTTCTTCGTCGGTTAAAAGTATGGCATCTCGATGTTTTTAAAACCAAAACCCGTGGAGGATGGGGGAGGAAGGATATAGAGAAAAGAAATGCTCTATATTATAATATTATTAAGCATTTATTTTCCTCAACTATTTTTACTGTATGAAAGTTCCGAAATATGCGAATGCTAAAATCACTCACTAAAAAAACTTTATTCTTATTTTACCTTCAATAAAAAATAGATCTTTATCTGACATGAAATGGACATTAGTCGTGAGAAATGCTTGGACTTTCTGAATGTTTTCTCTAAGAAACTATTGCAATAATAATACCTAGGTATATTTAAATTAGACATTTAATTGAAGGTATTAAATCTCAATTTCAATTGCACGTGACCTTTTAAATTATACATCTATTCATTAATTTGTTAATAGCGATATAATCAAACCGAAACATTCAAAATTTTGCGTGTACGTTTATTAATTCAGCTTGAATAATGGAACATGTAATGGTTTTGCGATATCGTCGAATTTATCAATTCATTTCGTAATATATCGAAATGATCAGTCATGCGTATGTTGAGTTTTTAGGAGCTAGGGTTTGA
>CAJQZM010033045.1:5310-17664 GCA_907164665.1 Colias nastes | reverse complement strand
CGTGTGCGCGGTGTATGTCCGCATTTTTCATTTGCGGTGCTGTTTTGCGTATCGTGTAGCGCACACGCTCTTCGTGAATTGCTGCAACAAGAAGTCTTAGTCAGCGCGCGTTACCGAATTTAAATTCTATGTATTTTTTCTACGATCTGGAGGGAATTTACATAGTTACTGTGACGGAATATGAAGAGATCACCTGCCGAGGCGAGCGATTTCTATGACTTCTGGTGAAAACGGAAGATTCCCGCTCGACAAGGAGAGGGGTTTTCGCGCTATTCGGGCGGTCTGAAGTCTGAGCGGCTTAGTGAGATACAAGAGGAAGCTTCGTGAACCATCGTGATGGCGTCGCTGCGGACAGCGAAACCCAGAACCCCGTCTATATCCGGCTTCGCGCCGCGATGGCTGCTGCCAAGTTCCATGGTCTGGATCTTGATATGCGCGATTTCGCGGCAGAGCCGGGGGAGGCCTCGCCGTCTCCGGCCTCCCTTGCGCGCTGGCTGAACGATAACGGTGCCGTGGCCAAGGGGATGCGTATCAAGTGGCGCTATCTCGTTCGCATGCAGAATACGCCGCCCATCGTTCTGATGTTCCGGGACGGGTCGGCTGCTCTGATGGTGCGGGCCGATCCCGAGAAGAATATTGTCTGGCTGCGCGATCCTCTGGGCGATGAGGGGAGTGTTCCGGTAGCGGTCGATGAGTTACGCCTCACGCAGGTCTGGACCGGCGATATCCTGCTGGTAAAGAGACGGCGCGATTTGTCCGAAGCCGATGCACCGTTCGACCTGATGTGGTTCGTACGCGTTGTTATGCGCGAGAAGCAGTCGCTGCGTGATATCCTGTTTGCATCGATGGTGTTGTCTGTTCTGCAGATCTTTCCGGCGATGATCGTCATGCAGGTGCTCGACCGTGTGGTGAATTACCACTCCATGTCGACCCTCGTGTCCATCACAGCAATTGTCGTCATTCTCAGCTTCTATGAGACGCTTCTGACTTATGGGCGCCGCGAACTGACGCTGGTCATGACGACACGCGTTGATACGCGTATCTCGCTTCATGCGTTCAATCGTCTGCTCGCCTTGCCACTCGAATTCTATGAACGAGAGCAGACGGGACGTATTCTCGGCCGTTACATGGCGATTTACAAAGTCCGTGACTTCCTTACAGGAAAGCTCATGTCGACCTTTCTCGACATGTTTACACTGCTGGTCATCCTGCCGATCCTGTTCTGGATGAGCTCGACACTGGCCTGGATGACGGTAGCCTGTGCCGGTCTGATCGGTCTTGTGATCGTGATTTTCCTGACGCCTATGACGCGTGTTTACAACAAGATGATCCGTGCAGAGATGGAACGCAGTTCTATCCTATACGAGACCGTCGCGGGTATCCGCACCGTCAAGACGCTGGCTCTGGAGCCGACCCGCCGCGAAAAGTGGGATGAGACGACTGCAGATGTCATCCGCTGGAAACTGGCTGCCGGAAGAATGCAGAACTGGCCTGCGACACTGGTCATGCCGCTCGATATGTTTATCAATCGCGGCATTATCCTTGTGGGCGCCTATCTGATTTTGACGGGTTCGAGCAGCATTCAGCCTGGTGCGCTCATGGCGTTCATGATGTTGGGTGGCCGTGTTGCCGCGCCTCTCGTCGGGCTGGCAAAAATCCTCGAAGATGTGAATGAGGTCATGACCTCACTGGGTGAGGCCGGTCTCGTCCTGAACCAGCCGACCGAGACCAAGGCGCTCACCTCGGGTTTGAGGCCGCCGATCAAGGGGGCGCTCTCTTTCTCACAGGTCGATTTCAGCTATCCCGGCACGACCATCAAGGCGCTGAACGACGTCAATTTCGAGATCCCGGCGGGTACCATGCTCGGTCTTGTTGGGCGTTCGGGCTCGGGTAAGTCGACCGTAACACGCCTGCTGCAGGGTGTGAGCCGTAGCTACACCGGTTACCTCCGTCTAGACGGGGTCGAGCTCCGAGAAATCAATCTGAGCCATTTGCGCCGTTCTTTCGGCGTGGTGCTTCAGGACAACTTCCTTTTCCGTGGCACGGTGCGCGATAACATTACAGCGGGCCGTCCGGGCTATACGATGGATGACGTCATCCGCGCGGCACGCCTCGCCGGTGCCGAGGAATTCATCGACCGCATGCCTGCGGGATACGACACGCCGATCGAGGAAGGCTCCACCAATATCTCGGGTGGACAAAGGCAGCGCCTTGCTATTGCGCGCGCCGTGATCAGCGATCCCAAGCTCATGATCCTCGATGAAGCGACATCTGCGCTCGATCCCGAGAGTGAAGCGCTGGTCAATGCCAATCTGCAGCGTATCGGCAAGGGGCGTACGATGGTTATCGTCTCCCACCGCCTGTCATCGCTGGTCGACTGTCATCAGATCTGCGTCATGGACAAGGGCAAGGTTGTCGATGTGGCGCCCCATAACGTGCTGCTCGAACGTTGCGAGATCTATCGCATGCTCTGGATGCAACAGAACCGTCATGAACATAGCACCCGTAACCAAGGCACCGATCACAACGATGATCCCATGCTGATGGATGAGGAATAAGCCATGAGCAACAAGGATATCGTTCCCGAAAGCGGGAAAGAAGAAGGCAAGAAAGAGGAAACTCGGGAAATCCAGCAGCACGTACCGCGTGCGGCCGATGATCCTTTTTCCCCCCAGGGTCTGCCGAGTGCTCTCCTTGAGTTCCACTCGCCGAGTGCGGCGCTGGTCAACATGCCGCCGACAGCATCGGCACGCTATATTATCTGGCTGGTGAGTGCTCTTTTCATTTCCGGACTTGTCGCGGCGGCCGTATTCCCCCTCAACAAGGTCGTCAGTACGCCCGGGCGTCTGGTCGCCGTGAGCAATAACCTCGTTATTCAGCCCATGGAAATGTCCATTATCCGCTCGATCGACGTGGAACTGGGGCAGTACGTCAAAAAAGGTCAGGTACTTGCGCATCTGGATCCGACGATCACCAAGGCAGATATCGTCAATCTCAAGGCACAACGTGATTCCTATCAGGCGACGATCACGCGGCTGCATGCTGAGGCTGACGGTAAACCCTACACGCCCGACCTGAATGACACATCCTCTGTGCGTGAAGCAGCAGCCTTTGCGCGCCGCAAAGCCGAATATACGGCGAAGGTCGACCAGTTTGATCAGGAGATTGCCGCGCTGCAAAGCCAGATCACGGGCTCTCTTGCGAGTGCTGCCATGCATCAGAGTCGTGGGCGTGTCGCTAATGAAGTGCTGCAGATGCGCCGGCGTCTCCAAGCTGATCAGGTGGGTAGCAAGCTTTCGACGCTGGCCGCACAAAGCGAGTTGATGGACTCGGAGCGCGCGCAGATCGAGGCGCAGCAGACGGCCGCAGCCACCAAAGCCAAGCTGGCCGCCGCCCAGGCGGAACGCGACGCCTATGTCGAGAACTGGAAGGCGCAGGTTTACACGCAGATCGCCGAGGTGCAGCATCGCCTCGATGAATCCGTCGGCGACTACGAGAAAGCCGCTCTGAGAAACAAGCTGGTGGTTCTCAAATCGCCTGACGATGGTGTCGTGCTGAATATTGCCAAGCTGTCTGTCGGGTCGATCATTTCGCCCGCGCAGGTGCTCATGAGCATCGTGCCGACTGGTGCGGCGCTTGAAGTCGAGGCGGTGCTTAAAGGAAACGATGCCGGTTTCGTCAAGCTGGGCGATCATGCATTGCTGAAATTCGCGACGTTTCCCTACACACAGTATGGAGGCGCAGAGGGTACTGTGCGCCTTATCAGCGCCGACTCGTTTACACCGGCAGACATGAAGGCCGGTGCTACGGGACAGGCGCCGACAGGGGACGAAGACCCTTCGCAGAGTGGCTTCTATCGTGTGCGCCTTCGTATCGACCGCTACACGTTGCACGGCGTTCCGAGCTTCTTTCATCCAATCCCCGGTATGGCCGTCTCTGCCGATATCCAGGTCGGTAAACGCACCATGCTGCAATATCTCTTCAGCCGCGTTATCCCTGCTGCAACGAACGGTATGAGAGAGCCCAACTAGGCCAGCGATGATCCAGAGGAGAGTAGGGTGGCTTTGAAAACACGCTTGGCATCGATGGTTTCACGCGATGCCAAGCTCAGACACGCGATCACCCAGATCGAATCAGGCGAGAACGCGGTCAAGGGATTTGCTCAGCTTGGCCAGCTGGCTACGCAGGGCAATGTCGAGGCGCAATACCGTACGGGCAAGGCCTATCTCGAGGGGTGGGGAACGCCCCCAAGTCTCGAGGGCGGCACCCGATGGATAAGAAAGGCTGCCGAGGCCGGTCACGTTCAGGCCCGGCTTATGCTGGCGACCCTCTATCTCATGGGGTTTCCAGAGGATTTCGATGAAAACCGCCCCACGGTCCTTGCGGATAATCGGGAGCGAAAACGTATCCCCGATTTCGCTCAGGCTGCCCACTGGAGCCGCCTTGCAGCCGAAGCCGGGCAGCCCGATGCCCAGGCACTGCTGGGCTATGTGCTGACCACTGGTCCCGAGGATCTGCGCGATCTCCCCCAGGCAAGAGACTGGTATGAAAAAGCTGCTGCAGGCGGTTCAGCCCAGGGGCATCTCGGTCTCGGCATAGCCCTGCATACGCATCCCGATGGGCCGGATGACGTGAAGCGTGGGACTGCCGAGCTGGATCTTGCGGCGAAAGCCGATCTGGCAACGGCCTTCTACTTCCTTGCGTGGATCAATGAGCAGGGAATCGGGCAGGAGCGGGATTTTGCGGCAGCCGCGCGCTATTTCGAGAGGGCCGCAGAGCGGGGTGTCGTCCAGGCACAGACCCGCTATGCACTGTACCTGTTGCAGGGCAAGGGTGTTGCGAGACGCCTGGATCGGGCAGAAACATGGTTGCGACGCGGCGCCATGGGGGGCGATGCGGAAGCGGCGGCACTGCTGGGCGATCTGCATATCCGTGGCGAGGATATGGCGCCCAATTATCTCGAGGCGGCCACCTGGTACCAGATTGCGGCTGAGCTCGGCCATGGCGCCGCGGCACGTGGGCTCGGACTGCTGTATCTGACCGGGACGGGCGTACAGCGCGATCCTGACGAGGCCGCGAAATGGTTTCGTGTATCGGCTGAATGCGGCGATCGCGTTGCTGATGCCGATCTCGGCAATCTTGCCCTGACCGGTGTCGGCAATGAGGAGGATCGCGAGGCCATGCAGAGGCGCTTCCAAAAGGCCGCTGAAGAGGGCGATCTTGTCGGGGCGTTCAATCTCGGCGTCTGCTACGCGGAAGGCGTTGGAACCACCCGTGACGATTCACAGGCGGCGTACTGGATGCAGCGCGCAGCCGATGGTGTGGTCAATGCGCAGTACTGGCTGGGTAGAATGCATCTTGAAGGGCGCGGTGTGGCTGAAGATATCGGTCTTGCCATGCAATGGCTTGAACGGGCTGCGCAGGCGCGCATGCAGGAGGCCATGAGCCTGCTTGCCCAGATTCTGGTTTCAGGTCGGGCGCCCCAGGGGCAGGACCATGCCAGGGCCTTGTCCCTGTATCGGCAGGCGGCAGAGCAGGGCAATGTCGATGCCATGTTCTCCGTGGGGGCCATGCTTGGCGGCGGGCACGATGTTGCAACTGACCGGCACGAAGCACAGCACTGGTTCAGGCTTGCGGCAGAGAGGGGGCATGGTCTGGGTCAGCTGATGCTGGGGCGCTATCTCAAACGGGGCCTCGCGGGCGAAGTTAATCCGCTGGAGGCGCGTATCTGGCTGGAACGTGCCCAGTCGCAGGGAATCGAGGGCGCCACGGCAGAACTGAGCAAACTCGAACGGCGCCTCGGTGGACGTGACTGACGGGGCACCGCTTTCGTCAAGACGGCCTCCACCAGTCCAGTCCGGCTACGGTCATACGGTCACGCCGCAGGATCGCGCCGATTGGCAGCGTTGGCACGATGCCAAAGCGCAGGATGCCTATAAGCGTGGGACGGATGCGGTCCATCGTGGTGATACAGCGCAGGCCGTATACTGGCTGGGTCGTGCGTCACGTATGGCCCATAACAATCCCAACGTCATTTTCGCCTATGGAATGGCGTTGCTCGCAGCAGGCCAATGGGATGGCGCAGCGAAACGCATGGTCTGGATTGCCAGACGTTTCGTCATGCGCAAGGCCCTCGTCGGGCAGGCCATTGCGCTTTCCCACCTGGGACGGATGCAAGAGGCGGTCGGGATTTTCGCGTCCATGCTCTCCCGCTACGCCCCGGCCGAAGAGGCGATGGCCTGGGTTCGACTCTTCACAGCGCATTCCGGCCAGGTTGGCTGGTGTGCGACGAGCAATGACGGCGTAGTGCGAGGCGAATGTCCTGGTCTGGTCACCATTCGTCTCGATGGTGAAATTGTGGCTGTCGACCAACAGCTGCCTTATGCACTGCCGCGTGGATGGGAAAAAGCTGGGCGCCTCGATGTCGAGAGCGACGGCAAGTCGTTGTATGGCTCCCCTATCGATCTGACATCTATTCGTCTGATGCATGGTTTTGTGACGGTGCGCCACCACAGGCTTGAAGGGTGGATCTGGTATCCGGCCGATCCCGACTTTACGCCGCATGTCCTCATCGCCGCAGGGGAAAAACGATACGACATTACGGCATCCAAGCTGGAGCAGACAGCGCTTCTCGAAAAGCCGCTTGCCCGCCCGCGCCGTTTCAGTATCTCACTGGACGACCTTCCCTCGGGTGTCATTACACTGACTGACCGTTACGGGCAGGCTCTGACCGGCAGCCCGCTTTGTTCCGAAGCTGTTGCGCTTCTCGACCTCACGTCACCTGCTCTTTCTCAGTATAATCTTACAGAGACGGATACGCTTCGATCGGTCGAAAAACCTGCGTTTCCCCAAGTTCAGCCCCGTGTGCCTGGATGCGTTGTCATTATTCCGGCTTACCGCAACCTTCTTCTCACAAGGCAATGCATCGAAGCTGTCCTGAACGCGGGATCGGACGATATCGAATGTATCGTGATCGACGATGCAAGTCCTGAGCAGGATCTGCGCAACTGTCTTGCCGGACTCGCCGCGCAAGGAAAAATCACCCTTATCCGTCATGACAGCAACCGGGGATTTACGGCGAGCGCCAATGAAGGCCTCATGCGCGCTGCCGGTCGGGACGTCATCCTGCTCAACAGCGATGCGCTGTTGCCCCATGGAGGTATCGCGCGCCTCCGGGCATGGCTGGACAAGGATGAGCGCATCGGGACCGTCACGCCTTTTTCGAACGATGCGACCATTCTCTCCTATCCCTCCGTTACCCATCCCAACCCGACGCCGCACAGACGCGAGGGCGCATCGCTCGACAGGATATTTGCGTCTCTGCCCGATGCGGGTCTTATCGATCTGCCAACGGGAAACGGGTTCTGTATGGCGATACGAGGGGACTGTCTGCTTCAGACCGGGCTGCTGAACGTCGCCGTGTTCGCACAGGGATATGGCGAGGAAAACGATTTCTGTTGCAGGGCATCGGCCTTCGGGTGGCGTCATGTAGCGGCAACGGATCTGTTTGTGCGTCATATCGGCTCCGTTTCATTCGGGCGTACGCGTACGCTTCTTCTCGAACGTAACCTGCGTATGCTGCACGCACTTCACCCCCGCTATGAAAAGGCTGTGGCACGTTTCATCGAGTCCGATCCTCTGGCGCCGATACGACGTAATGCAGGGCTGGTGCGTATGCTTGCCCGACGCAAGGCAGCCGGGTCATGCCTGATCATGGTGACACACGATTCAGGTGGCGGGGTGGAACGTGTGGTGCAGAACAGAAGGCAGCAAGCTGAAGCAGCAGGCAGCCAGGTCATAATCATACGCCCCCATCAGAAAGGGTGCCGGGTCGAGGATTGCGGGGGTGACACGACCAATCTTGTTTTCGATCTGCCATGCGAATGGGTGGATTTCATTGCTGTGCTCAGACGTCTGAACGCCGGGCGTATCGAGTGGCACCACCTTCTCGGTCATGCACCGATGATGGTCGATCTCGCCGCTGCGCTCGATCTGCGCTGGGACATCGTGCTGCATGACTACATATGGTTCTGTCCCCGTATCTGTCTTGTCGGGCCGAATGGCCATTATTGCGGTGAGCCCTCTCTTGCCGGGTGTGAATCCTGTGTGATGCAGCAGGGATCGCTGATCGATGCGCATCTTTCCGTCGCTGAACTCGTTACACGCTCAGACCGGATCCTGCGCGACGCAAACAGGGTGCTTTCAGGATCTCACGATCTCAGAAGACGCATGCGTCGCCATTTCCCGGAGCTTGAGGTGGAGATAGAGGAACTTGAAACAGGGATCTTTCCCGAAACGAGACAATCGCGACCGCTCGATGGCGGGAGGCGCCGTATCTGCATTCCCGGAGCCATCGGTCGTGAAAAAGGTTATGAGATCGTTCTGCAACTCGCTGAAGATGCCGCAAGGCGTAACCTCCCGCTCGACTACGTCGTTGCGGGCTATACGATCGACGATGACAGGTTAATGGCGACCGGCCATGTTCTGATATCGGGAGAGTATCGGGAAGACGAAGCGAAAACAGTCATCGAATCGTTCAACTGCGATCTCGGTCTCATACCGTCGATCTGGCCCGAAACCTGGTGTTTTGCCCTGTCGAATTTATGGGACGCCGGTTTGCGGGCAGTCAGTTTCGATCTGGGGGCGCAATCGGAGCGGATACAGGCGAGCGGTCGGGGTTGCATCGTGCCATTAGGTATGCCTGTGTCGCTATTGAGTAACGTGTTGCTACACTTGGCACATCAAATGATATAGCTTTTACTAAGCATTAGCTGGTGTTATACATCCCTTTATTCCTCAGGAGAGGGTTTTAGTCACATTGTGCAAAATTATGGTATGCACAAATAAATCGAAGATGGGTCAGTGCAAATGTCCAATTCCGCGAATTCTTCCGGGACAGAGCAGGTCGTTCAGCTCAAGGTTCACGCTTCTCTGATGACATTCGATGCGGGACTGTATTGCGTGTTTCTGCCGCCCGAATATGCGGCGCAGAGCATCAATGGATATCCTGCTGTAACCGTGGCACAGGCCCCGAACATGCCGAATGGCATCGTGACGATCAAAACCTTCGATGATGACGGCGTTATCAGCAGCAGTCATGGGAGCGGTGCCGGTGCGGCTCTGGTGCGCGTGGCGCGTGGGCCAGCTCAGGTCATGGTCACGACCTATCAGGCTCCGGATAGCAGCCTGCCTGTGCCCGGTATCCAGGTGGCCCGCCTCTCTGGTGAGCCGGTTGCTGCACCGGCCGCTGCAGCCGCGCCCGCACCAGCAGCACCGTCGGCTTCACAGGCTGCTGCCTCTCAGGCCGGTGCATCCGAAGCCAAGCCCGAAGTGGCAGCCCATATCCAGAGACGTGGCGATGTCCTTGCCCGTATCGGAGAATGGATGGGTGAGCCCGGTAGCCAGAACTGGATCGAAGGATTCGGTATTGCGCCCCAGAGCCTTGTTGCGCCTGAGGATATCGAATATCAGGCCGTTCTCGGAAAAGGCTGGCTGTCACCCTGGGCTGAAGCCGGTCAGTATTGTGGGTCGCGTGGCATGGCCCTGCCTATTCTGGGGCTTTGCGTTCGCCTGAAGAACGGTGCGGAAGAGAAATACGATCTTTCGATCAGTGCGACATTCACGGACGGTACCCGTATAGGTCCGCTGGCGAACGGTGAGACTCTCGAAGCTGAATCCCTCGCACCGCTGGAAGCTTTCCAGGTCGAGATTGTGCCTCACAAGGCCGAAACCGCCCAGGAAGAGACATCTTCGCCCAAACCCGGCAAGAAGGCTTCGGCGCGTCGCAAGGCGACAGTGGCCTGACCGATTGACGCTCCCCTCATACGAAAGTCGTATGAGGGGAACCATCCACTCGATGGCCCGGGTTCGGAAGACTGCATGGATTTCGATGCCCGCAGACCGACCGGGCGCTCTTTCCGGTGCCTTGTGCAGCCAGTGTAGATAAGCTGAAAAGCAGCTGATTACGTGCGTCGATACGCTTTGCCAGCGCCTGTTTGAGATGCGCAGAGCCTCACGCTAGTTTCTGTCTGCCTGCATCAGAATGAAAGCTTCCGGTTTTGCGTTTCCTGTTCGTGCATCAGAATTTCCCCGGCCAGTTTCTGCATCTGGTCAGGCATCTTCATGAGCAGGGCGGTCATGAGATCGTTTTCATTTCCGAAGCCAATGAAGGGCATCTGCCCGGCGTCAGGCGCGTGCTCTACCGTCAGGATCGGGTGATTTCTCCTCACACCCATCCCTCCCTGCGTGAGCTTGAGATGGGGCTCAGTCGTGCAGAGGCTGTGGCACGGGCAGCCCAGACCCTGAAATCCCTGGGTTATGTGCCCGATATCATTATCGGCCATCACGGCTGGGGCGAGTTGCTGAATCTCGTCGATGTGTATCCGGCCACACCGATCCTCGGATATTTCGAGTTCTTCTATCATACCGACAAGAATGATGTGGATTTCGATCCGGAATTCCCGCCGCGTCCCGATCTTGCGCCGGTTGTACGTGTCAAGAATGCCATCAATCTTCTGGCGCTCAATCTCAACCAGTACGGGCAGACGCCGACCCTTTTCCAGAAAGGGACATATCCGGATTGGGCCCATGACCGGATCAGTCTGCTGCGCGAAGGCGTAAATCTCGATCTCTGTGCGCCTGAGCCGGGATTGTTCGAAAAGGATGTCGCAATCGGGCCGCATCTCATACGCCCTAAGGACAAACTGATTACTTTCGTTGCGCGCAATCTCGAGCCGTATCGCGGCATTCACAGTTTCATGCGTGCGCTTCCCCGTATTCTCAGAGAACGCCCGGATGCACGTGTTGTCCTTATTGGCGGGGATGGGACCAGCTATGGTGCGGCGCCGCCGCCAGATGCAGGAAGCTGGCGCGATATCTTCCTGCGGGAGGTTGCTGGACAGGTCGACCTGGATCGCGTCCATTTTCTCGGTAAGGTGGATTATGACACGTTCCGTCTGACGCTCAGGCGGTCGGATGCCCATGTCTATCTGACCTATCCGTTCGTGGCATCCTGGTCTTTGAGAGAAGCAATGGCGACAGGTTGCGCCATCGTCGGCAGTCGCACCGAACCGGTCGAGGAGTTCATTGCCGATCGCCGCAACGGATTGCTTGCACCTTTTCTGGAGCCGGACGGGATCGCTTCGGCCATTCTGGAGATCATCGAGGACAAGGCTCTGGCGAAGACCCTGCGTCGGGAAGCACGTCGCTACGCCGAATCCGAACTCTCGCTCGACGGCTACCTTGCAAACTACGACGCCCTGATTGCCTCCATCGTCAGGTAAAACGAGGGTGCAAACAGGGCGCTGAAGTCATTGCGCTATCTCTCCCCCACGCACTGGAGGAGAGTGGATGATCAGAAGATTTCGATGTGGGATTTGAAGCCCAGTGTCGCCGCATCCTTCAGACCGGGCTGAGCGCCGGGACGGATGAAGTACTGGAAATCAGGTGCGAAGGTGATGCCGCGCCATACGCGGATCTGATACATGGCTTCGATGACCATTCCGTTGGTCTGCGGGAAGAAGGAGCCATTGAGCAAGGTCTGATAACCCAGGCTCTGCTGGATCTGCTGGGCCGTTTTGACCTTTTTCGAGACCTGGATATAGCTGAAGTTCACACCCCAGGCGTCCAGTGGACGGGACTTCCAGAAACCACGGTCGAGCACGCCGAGCGAAAACTGACGTTCGCGCGTCTGTGTGACCGGCGAGTTATTATAGAACACGCCAAGCAGCGTGATGCCGGCATCGGGACCATTGCCCTTGTGACGCATGATCATCTGATCTGCCAGCGCATAGGCCGACCAGGAATTGTTGTGCACCTTGCGGGCCTGACCCGTGATGGCCCAGTAATTGTCGTTTACATCGTATAAAGCATCCGGATGCGGTGCCGTATCGACAATTCCACCGAGCTTGTAATGGCCCGGCAGCTTGTCCTTACCGAAGATCGGCTCCCAGCCGAACTCCACAGGGGCGGCTTCGCCATTGATATCGGCGCCGTTCCACTTGAAGCCGGTACGCATCTGCTGGACGCCGTAGATACCCATCGTGTTGAAGTACACACCGGCCTGGAGATAGGTGTACTGCGACGGGCGCACACGAATGCGGGCTGCCCAGTTCGAATCCGGGTAGGACGAATGGCTGGTATTATCTGACGATGCTTTCGGGTTGCCGCAGAAAGCATTGTTCATGAAGTTGCAGTACAGCGGATTGGACGAGAAATCGGTCAGCAGCGGAATACGGCCGGCAGCGATATCGAGGTGTCCGTTGAAAAGCGTCTCTTCGCCGTAGAGGTAGACGAGATGAACCACCACATTGCCGCCGCCGCCGTAGATTTCCTGGCTGGGGTTCAGATTGTCGC
>CAJQZM010033044.1:0-30894 GCA_907164665.1 Colias nastes | reverse complement strand
CGATTTGTTAATCAATTAGGTAGCTGTGTAGAATCGCAGTACATTCTAATTACATTTCAAACTAATATTTAACCCAGTCTCGCGTGTAATTTCTATTATTACTCTATTTTCTCTCTTTAAACCTACTATAGTCGTAAAAAGTTTAAAATTTTCATCTTAAGAGCTGTATAATTCCTAAACCTTAACATTATATATTCAGCCACCGTTCTCAAATATAAAGTCTACATAGTATCAACTAGACCAAGAGGGTAGTAAAGAAAATGTCTCGTAAAATGCTACCAACATTTACCAGCTATATCCACAGTATTCCACATCTAACAGAACAATGAATCGTAAACATTTATTGCGCAGAGCAAAAGAGCATTTTTGAAGCGCTAATTATTTTCACAATTCGGTCACCGGCAAATCGGAAAACAATATTATAATTGCCGCTTCTCACTTTGACACTTACCTTTATGTTCTGTGGGAAATTTGACTAAAGTTATGCCAAAAGTTTAATTTTATTGGAATTTTGAAGGTTTGAAGGTTTCAACTTTCAACACTTATTGATAATGTCCCTGATAGCTTTTTCTCTCTACTTTTCTCTCGAATTAATTTCTCTCTACTCTTAAATGACATACAAGCTAATCATCAGAACATACTTATAGATTTTTAAAACTTAATCATTTAAGCTAAGAGCTTTCAATACCTCTGGACTTATGAAATATTTCTTGTTAAAATGACTTATTTAATATCGTAGGGAACTTTATGCTCGAGCTGTGTTCTGCCCTATAAAAGTGTATTTTATAAAGTATCCCTATTTAAAAATAATGAATAGGGAATTATTAATTTTACATGGAATTTTTAGTAAAAACTATAAAATACTTTTTACAACAACTACATCCTCCAATGATGGAGTTTGACGCTGTGAGAAAAACATCCATGATCAAACTACCACGTAATCGAACATTAAATGTATCGAAATAATAAAAAAGCATTCGAAATATTCGATTATATCTATCCTTCCATTAGACCATCAGCAATACATATCTTATTCTATTCGAGTCATTAAAAGTCACAATTCATTATATTTTTCGTCAAGCTCACGACTTGAATAGGGATGTCGAGTGTCCGTTACAGACATATCGATACACTGATCTAAGATCTTATCGATACAATCATGCACAGTCACTTGACTAGGGTGGCATCACGTCTTATTCTGTTACAGCCATCTAGCACCATATTATGGATCTAATGTATGGATTTAATTTACCAACGTAACTGGTATGTCAGGTTTTGTAGTAACCTGCACGGCGTTTACGACGTTTTTGTTAAGCTGAGATGACGTTCGTAAGTTGAAAGCTAATCAAAATGTTTTAATCGATGATGCGATAACGATAGTGATGTCACATTAGAACATCGATGTATTTTTAATTTTAATTAAAATATCACGTGATGTTTTGATTGTATGTGCTATATCAACAATCAATTCAATGTATATAAAAAAATTATAACATTTTGCCATCGTGATTTGTTTCCGTGGAATGGGTTTGCAAATCAATAATAATTAATTTTGGATTGAAATCGAGGGATCACAATCTAAGGATTGAAATAATAAAATATCTCTTTGACTTGTATATTTTAGAGCAGTTACTGAATATTTTTTGACTTAGCATAATTTATAAATGCAAAGACCAATTTAATTGTATATAACCATATTGCACGTATTGTAATAAGTAGTATAATTTTCGTTACAATTTCTTTCTGTGACTTATATCGATGTTTCTACAATCTACATAATATTATGAGTCATCACTAACGCTTATTTTTTAATAGATAAATTTAAATAATGTAAAGCAAGGAGTCAATAAAGCCCGGGCTTTTGTATAATTATCTATTTTGTCGACATGTGGTTACATGCATGGTTACGTCACTAAAGGTGAATGAATTCTTAGCATAATTTTAATTGATTGGTTATTATTCTTTAATTATATTTGATGATTGAACAACCATTAGTTTTAAGCTTTTTAAGTCGTAAACTAAATGGTTTATAGTCTTCGAACATGAGTAAGTTATAAAGATCTATATGAAATAACTTGATTTAAGTAATGAATTAATTAACACTGGATTTTTAAAATGATTTATTTAAATATAGAGGGATAGAATGTTGTAGAGTATTATTAAGAAAAATAATATAGCGTAATTCTTTTCTATTTTTCTATGTTTTTGTATTATTCAAATATTGTTCGTAAAAGTCATTGGAGATATACATATGGAGACGACACCGCCTACATCACTTATGTTCCGCTCAACATACGCCATATGGCGTAGGGGAGACCGGGTTTGGTTGTCTCACGGGTTGGTTGTCACAGCGGTCTTAACACAAAACTGAACTATCAAATAAGTCTGTTGAACAGCGTGGCAAGAGCGATACAGTGACAACGCTGTCCCAACTTCGCGTCAGACCGCTCCGATCTGCCGTGAGGGCCTCACACGTGTTTATTGTTTTCGCACAGCAAAAGTAAATTTTTGTGCTGCTGTATCGAACCTCGTAATTATACGTTCTTGTTTTACAGTAATAATCTTTCAGTTCATTTGATGATGATGAAATGTGTTTTATAATATCGTAGTATAGTTTTTTAGATATTCATTGATCGGAATTTATTATCAATTTTATTTTTCTAAAACGTGTTATGGGGTTCGTTGTCACAAATTTTCGGGGGCTGGTTGTCACATATCAACCAGCCCCCTGTATGCGAGATGACTTTATTTGCGTTTTGAGGTTGTTTGTTTCAGCCGTAAATTTTCAATCAACACCGGAAAATCACCCTAACAAACCTGCTGGAAGTCCATCTATCCTTGATGACTCTATATTGACTCACGATTATTATTATTTGCTAAAATTGTGATTCTTAATATTCAGACTGAAATAAAGACCGTAGACACGGTTTCATTTGGTTAAGAGTTCTTAATTAAAAACTATTCCGTAAAATTATAAGACCAAAAAGTGACTTTCTATTTATAAATTGCCTGTTATTTAGTATGTGACTACCTACCCTAGGCATTGTGACAACCATCCCTGACCCGGGGTTATAAGTCACATTTTTCTTTAGAGTGAAAATACAAAATATTTCTACAACTGATAATATTACACAAAAATACGTTTATTTCTTTTGTAACAGAATAATTACACTATCTTTTGGTATACAAATATCATTCCTAAACAACGTATTTTGGAAGTTACATAAAAAAAAGTTAAAAATGTGACTTTCATCCCCGCTCTCCCTTAACTGCACGCTCATTTTTTATTTGTTTTAAAGTGAAACGCATCAAATATGCCTTCGTGTGTGTTACGATATTGCACAAATAATACAAATAATACGGAAAAGTGCAAAGGAATAACTTTCATCGGTAAGTACCTAACTAGATAATAATTTTTAAAACTTAGTTAGAGCAAAAAAATGGCGCACAGATTTTGTTCGTGGTGTCTCCTCCATACGTAGTAATATTATCTCAATGGTAAAAGTAAAAATAATTTTTTCTTTGATATGCTGACAGATATAAATTATTTTGATATTAAACATTTAATTTATTTTCGGGTTTTCATAAATATTAATACTTCCAATTCCAATTGTTTAATTTATATAGAGCTCTATACATATATTTATATAAAAAAAAATATTTTCCTTATTGAAAAAAAGGTTTAAATAGTTTAAGTAGTTGGTACATCGGAATCGTTTTAAGTGAAGTGCTCAAGTATTCTTCACTTATTTTGTTTGCGCCCAAGTACCTACGTACAAGTGGGTTATTTAGTCATGAGTATTGGTTCTATAGGATTACTAGTTATATACCCCGACTTTGTGTTAAAACTTTAGGTAAGTATAATATTATATTATAAAAAATGCAAATGCAGCTTTTTACATAATTGTTTGTGAATAAAGTACCTACATGATACTTAAAGAAAAAAAAAATGAAAAATATATTTATTTCATACACACAATTTTCAAATACAGAAAGTGGATGAGTCCTCCTAGTAAGTTTACAAAAACCTGTGTCAGGACATATAATACGTGTGCAGATGTATGTGTATAAGTGAGTGAATGAGTGTGTGTGTGTGTGTGTGTGTGCATGCGTGCGTGTGTGTGTGTGTGTGTGTGTGTGTGTTTGGGTATGTTTGAGCTATTACAGTATATTATAAAATGTAGTGTAGAAGCGCCTCAGTATCCTCATAGGAAAGTGTTTTTAAATAATGAATAACTGTTTTTTTAAAATCACGATGATTAAGTCTATGTATATCCAAAATATTATTAAGACGATTATAGAGGTAGATGGACCTTGCTTTAAATTGGTGTTTAGCAAAAACTGTTTTAGTACATATAGTGTTAAAAACGTCTTTCTTTCTCCTTCTATTTTCAGTTGATTTGTCAAAAGGAGCCATTTTACGAATTTTTGTAGTAACCAAAAAATGTACAACTGTCTAACTGTTAGAACATCGCAGATTTTATATAGTTCCGAAGTTGAAAACCTTCGCGGTTTAAAGTACATCACTTTAAGTAGACAACGATGGCCACGTTGCACGTCCAAGAGTTTAGTTTTGTTTGCTCCACCCCAGATAGGGATACAATAGTTAATTACAGATTGCACAAGAGATTTATAAATTTGGTTAATGAGTTCAGGAGTGGTTATATGTCTTAACATTTTAAAAATCCATATAAATTTTCGGGTTCTTTCATTAATATAGTCTAGATGGCAATACCAAGAGAGGCGATAATCTAAAATTATGCCTAAATATTTAGTAAAGGAGACTTTTTCAATTAAATTACAATTACAATTCAAGTCATTTGTATTATTACATTCATGAAGTTTTAAAGTAAAGTTATTATTAGGTTGAGTTCTGTTGTTAATTGAGAAACAAATATAATTCGTTTTTTTAATGTTTAATGTAAGTAGATTCAATTTAAGCCAATCATAAATCTTTGAAAGACCCAGTAAACTGTTAAAAGGTATGTAATAATTATTTTTTAATATAATTATCTTTCATATAATATATTCATTCTATATATTCATATATAATTCTCAAACTCAAACTCAAACTCAAACATTTATTTATTCAATTAGACTACTTTTAGTAGCACTTTCGAATCGTCATTACATTTAAAGTATTTTTAACATTTACCACCGATTCGGAAAGCAGTATCTATGGAGAAGAACCGGCAAGAAACTCCATAGTTGCTCTTTTAAAATCATTTCAATATTACATAATCTGTAACTTAAATCTAACTACATAATATTAAATCATATGCCAAAGAACTGACCTGTGGTTAATTATTATATATGTATGCATTGGTTGTTAAAACCATGTAATATTTCTTTTTTGTATTTAATGATATCATGTAACTTTTCATTTTTTATTTATTTATGGAAATTCGGAAAATTGGTCTCATGACTCATCTGATAGCAAACGAACCCAAGACATCATTTCTTTAAAAACTGATTCACCAAAAAAGTATACAAAGGAAAAACTTATTCCCAATTTTCTAATATTACAAAACGTCTATCATAATAATAATATTACGATTTCATCAACTTCGTACAGCTGCAAATATTCACTTTTAATACAAACAACTAATACACAGAACTTCGCAATGCTCTATACAAAATATACAAAATATACTTTCCTTGAACCGTTTGTAAAATACTTTTCAAACAATTCATTTGTTCTTTGATGTTCAGCTCTTAGATATTTGTAGAAGTTGGAATAATCTTTCGTAATTTTTTTTATTGTATAGACTTGTGTAATCGTTTTATTTAATATTTACCAATGTTTAATAATTTATTACAATTTTTAACTATTCTATTATATAGAAAGATTTTACTTTAAGACTTTTACGTGTTATTTAAATCACAATATTTAATTATAATGAAAATCCTTAGTTTTACGTCATCATAACATTTTAAATATATACGATACCTATTTTATCTATTATTTAGAAAAATCATCATTTCTCATCTTTCTCATTTTTGTGTCAAATAAATCACTCTCCTTAATTATAAATTAAAATCTTAATTTTACATCATCATAATATTTGTATAGGTAACTAATATACTTATAACCCAATTAAACGCAACTACCAATACGCAATCCATAAAAGCACAAACTTCATGAATTAGACATAATACCTGAATACCATTACCGACTCCCACTTAACTAATGCTTTTTATTACGCCATTAATGTCAAAAACATACACTATTGTAAACAGTGGTTAGATTTATTGAGCCAGTATTATAATGCGCTTCGCCCGTTGATAGAAAACTACATAAATATTAACGTAGTGTTGTGTTAGGTGGTCAGTGACAAAGACATAATAAATTATACTGTCTGGAATCCATCTGTGTAGCTTTGATTGGTATTGCCCTGTCGTATTCCCGTTATGGTAATTTTGGAATTAGGTAATTGTACTTCGAAAAGCACTGTTTTATACGTGTGGTCTGGCTTCTTATATAAAATTGATTTATTATATTAAATTGAATTAAGTATTTCCTGAACTTTATTGATTTAAACATAACCAAAAACTAATTTACAAGTAGAGTATTAAAAAGCATTCTTTAATCGTATATTTCACATATTTAAAAAGCACCAAAAAGAAGCGAAGTGAAAATTTCTCTGTCTTCTTACTTTTAATTCAATGTAGAGCTGTGTATAACAGCTCTACATTGAATTAAAAGTATTCTTTCTAAAAGACATACTATTAGTCTACTCACAAATTAATACAATATTTTGGTTAACTATATATTCATTATCATACAATAAAATGCACTATAGAATGGAAAATTCTTCAGCAAATACTTAAAATGATTAAAACACTTTAACATACAGGTAAGTCTTCTGTAATAATTGTCATACTTTCATACTTAAAATGATTAAAACACTTATAACATACACGTATAATTCTTCTGTAACAGTTGTCATACTTTCATACCGCAGCACTGGGTCCAGTATACAAAACGTTCAGTATCTAAACAAGGAAACATCCAGTATTCTTGTCAATTCGGCGCATTAGGGCCAGGTGTTTGCGAATTGTTTGTATAACACAATTACTGTTTCTCACCTGTGATCTATTTATATCTGTAGCCCGCCTCGCTGTCCATCAAACGCTTACAATCTATGAATCTGTTTCGTTTTATACATTCGTTAGGCGGAGAGATTGCGAGATTTTCACGTTCTATAAGTGCGCTGGCAAAATAATGGTTGGATAAATTGTTAGTATGGTTTTGTGTTCTTATGTACAATGTATCCATCAAATTTAAATAACTGACTGTTTTGTGGATATGAAGGACTTTCAAAAACCTATGTAAGAAAAGAGATTTACTGTAATATGATTAATTTTTGTAGATATTTAATTTCAATTCATGAAATGTAATAAATTTATGTTATTAGATTGGAAATAAAATTAAATTCCTATATTTTCAATACAGGAAATAGATAGATAATATTATTTGATAGCTCAATACTTTCGTAAGCTCTTAAGCTTTGTTAAAATTTCTAGAGAAAAATGAGCACGATTCGCCTCATCATCTGTTTATAATGTCCATCAAATTTACAAATAACCTTAGTCAATCTATTCGAGAACCAAAGCCGAGCGATTATTAGCAATAAACAATATAAAATAATACAGGAGTTTTATTTTTATGGCTATCATACTAATTCAACTAAAAAGATCGAACATAAAACATCTATTACGGGCAATCGACATCGATACGAATTTAATTACACCCCAAAACAGGATTATACATTAATCGGAGCTAAGCGCTAATTTATTATCGCCCACACACGTATCCCCTCCGCATTTCTAATCATTCGGAGCTTAATTCGCTTAATATTAGCCAAAATAGCGCGAAAATTGTTTTGCTGTGCGCGTGCGGCGGGGTGTTCTCAGGTGAACGTCAGTCGGTGCTTGGTCTCCCGCGGACAGGGCACGCCACGCCGTGAATTTTCGGTACCGAACGATATTGAACAATTTGCACTTGCGTAGACTTGTTATTCTAATGGAGTTCGTGTATACACGGAATGGTTAGGGCAGGGGGCAGGCAGTGATGTCACGGGACAATGCGGCCGGTCGTCGTCGCCGCCTGCTTGTTGCTGCTTGCGCCCATCACTGACTCTTGGTGGTAAGTTCTTGGTGTAACCAGCTATGTGCATTGATAAAATTCTTAATAAGCTGTAAGAAAAAATATATTTTTCCTAAAGACTATTTTTTAATTACTGTATATGCAGAGCTTTTTTCTTTGTAAGCTTTTCAAGAGAGGTGAGCTTTAAAAATGAATTCCATTAATTAAATACATTTTTATTTAAGTTAAGAAAGTAGTAATTTTAAAAACTATGTAGATTTATATTTAGGATCATTCGTTTAAAGCTTATTTTTATAGTTTTGTATGTTGCGGAAAATCCTTAAATATTAATTTCCAAGAATTACCGTCCCAGACCTTTTTATTCTTTAAACGCATGTATTGTACAATAGCTCGTCAATCAATAGTAAATTAATGAATACCTATATTAAGCTATAAATCTTATGTTATCAATTAACTTTAATTGGCTTCAAATTAAAATAAAAAATACTTTAGTATTTTCATATTTCTCAACTAGACTTGAGGAAAATCTTGATATTATTGTACTTTTTCAATTTCAAAAGCTGTATGAATTTTTATTACAAATTATAATGACATAAATTGTTTCTCATTATTTGTAGGTTAACTCTGACAATTAGTTATTTGTAAAAGCTCCAAGAGATGTTTGTGCAATAAAGCTGCTATACATATAATAAGTATAATTATATATTTCAAATGATATTGTGTAGAAAATGTAATTATGATGTAGAAATCAATGAAGCAATTTATTGTGTATATAAGTGTACACCGAAGGTACTCCCGCCCAAAGGCGTTTTATGGCGTCCTAGTATAATGATTATAAAATAATATTAACAGAATCAAGAGATTAATCTTACCATGTAGTATATAATGCAATTTTTTACTGATTTAAATGTGCTGTTTCTGATTTCGTTAATATGATGTTACTATTGTATAAATTGATAATCTTTTCTGCCACTATAACTTATACTTTCTTCATTTTCCACGAAATAAATTTGTGTTGTTCCCTTCTATAGGAAAATTAAGGAATATATGTAAGCAAGAGCAACTGCATCTAGTATGACTTTCAAAGAAAGTTTGTTTTTGAAAACAAGAGACAATACTTTTAATAGGTTAAGGCTGTAGTAATATTGTTTACCAGTGCAAAATATCTTCCTGTTATATACTTACTTACAAAAAAAGGAAATTTTATTTTGCTAGCAACACAGAATGATTTTAAATTCGAATTCATTTAAGTCTAGTCTCTGTTAACTAACGTATACTTTGTATATTCCACAATAAATTAACACATATGATAGACGATAATACATAATATAATTATAAATACATATATTTATTTAAAGCGTCGACAAAATGTCAGGAGTTAATGAAACAATCAGCGTACATGATCTAGGTTTGTATGTCAAACTCAATTGAACGTTTTGTACCGCGTTTGTGTGTTTAGCATTGCATGTTTCTTAAATAATTTAATGATGAGGTTGAAGTTTGTGTTATCTATACTAATATTATAAAGCTGAAGAGTTTGCTTGTTTGTTTGAACGCGCTAATCTCAGGAACTACTGTTCCGATTTGAATTCTTTCGTTGTTAGATAGCCCATTCATCGAGGAAGGCTTATGCTCATATCATCACGCTAAGACCAACAGGAGCGGAGCCACGCGGATGAAACCGCGGAGCGCAGCTAGTTTAATACATAAGTTTATTAGAGTATCTTTAAAATGGGTATACAAGAAGAATAGGTATGTAATAACTATTTAACTATCGACTATTGAATCAATAACACTCTGATGATATTTTCTAGAAACAAACAAAATAAGCAAAATATATCTATTGAAGTTGTAATATAGAAGATGGTGTCGTTTGTTAGGCTATACTCCAAATCCCAAAAGTGGTCTCACTCTAATGATCTTCTGTAATATAATCTTGATCTTCACAAACGACCACAAGTATTATTTGTAAAAATAAGAAGTTTTGCACATATGCAGTTTTAGTTTATGATTCCCTTGTACCTATGTTCTTATGTATACCTAGGATTATCAGTAGGTTATTTCTTACTTTAGTCTAAGAAACATATATTTGACAAGAAACACTAACCTGAAGAAAATATCACCATTTTCATCCAACGTAGAATGTTATAGGTACGTAGGTAAGTATTTAAGACAAATTAAATGTACTATCCCACCTATATTAGTTACTATCATTTATTAACATTGTCTTTTATTATTTCATCGTGATATAAGTCAGCACGCGATTGGCTGTATTTAATAAATTACCAGCTAAAAGATTTATGTGTCGTTAAATATACTATGATTTATTCACCTGTAGAAATGTAGGCAAATCTGGACTTTAAGCTTCGTATAGCTATATTAATCGTTTTGAAGAGGTTCACTATTATTATTTTAAATTATATTCGGGGACAAGAAATGCTTAATTAAAAAACTATCCTCAGAAGAATGAAAAGTAGGTATGGAAATACTGTTGTAAATGCTAATGAAATTAGATTTTTGTTTGCTCTAGCTAAGAATAATATTATGATATACTGACACTAGATTCAATGAGAGTGAACTCTCATATTTCTATATTGAACCTAAAAAACACATTTTTTTTATTTCTATCATTCAGATTCCGATTTCCATCAATTTGTAAAATCAATCAAAATCATAAAAATTTTCACATAAGGAAAATCATATCACAGACAAACATCTGCCCTATGCAACTTAATAAACCGTTGCGAAAATAAAAAAAATTAAGACCGCAATCAAAAAACTTTCAACAAAAGGCCATAATCGCAACGCTTTCATCCGATAATAATAAATTTGTAATACATCGCATAAATCACGGTAAGAAATTCAATAAAGTCATATCGTGGTACCTCCTCCGTACGGGGTTTAATATGCAATTTATCAAAGCGGACCCTAAATTAGCTGATTCGGGCATGATTAACAAAAATTGAGAAGGTAAAGCGTAGGGTACAACGGGTTTTGTTACTAATTAATTGTTCAAAATGTTGAAAAATATGTTTTAACATTTGATACCTATGGTGGCAATTTTCTATGATTGAAAGTTTTCATATTTTTATTTTTCACAATGTAAACTTTCTAAAATCGAAAAAAGAACGAAAAATTTTTAATTTTAATAAATCGCCAGTATCGATTTCGTCTTTCTCACAGTAAGACAAGGCGGCTTGCGTGTATTTTAATAGAAAAAATGTGTGCGTGTACTAGTGTACACACGTAAGAAGTGAAACTTCTTTGTGACCTTATTTTTCAAAAAATAATTTACTACATTCAACTTTACAGAAATACGTCGAATCACGCGTGGTAGGGATAAGAAAAAGATGGCGCGTAACGGAAAAATGTCACGCGTAACGAAAAAATGTTACACTAAATTTTTTTCCAACCCCGATAAAGAAGTTTCACTTCAAAAAGGAAAAACTATACTAATCTCTCTCTAAAATAGATACTTACAATCTAAGCTTACAATACGTTTCACTATGTAGATATTCCTATTATAAATTTCATGATTATTGAAATAATAATACTTGACTGTTTAGTAATAAATAAATTGTTAATGTTTAATTAAGTTTGATGTACCCATCCGTGAAGATCCTTTAAGTGGCTTATAATCAAAATTGTAGAGTCTATACGGGTACCACATTTTATTTATAATAATTTGCCATCCTTTTGTATTATATAATATTTACCCTAACTTTTTATACGTAAAAATTACAAAATACATGTACTAATTAATTAAACAAAAACACTATTTCGCTTTAAATTTAAAAATAAATATTTGAGATTAATTTTTATGCGTTTTTAATAGATATTACTTATTAATGCGCCACAATTAAGATTATAATATAACTAAAATAATACATTTTGAATGTAAATAGAATAAAAACTAAAGCTGTAAATTCATTACAAAGGTATTTTTTTTTTTATTAAAAAGGTATAACGTAGAAGCTTCCTTCAGTCTCCATTTTTAATTTTATTTATTATATAAAACATAATATAATTGAGAAAAATATAGGAATTACCTTAAATAATAATTATAAAATAACTTTTAATACTATGGAGAAGTAAAAAAGCTTTTTCTTAGCATTTAGATACGATCATTTTAAGATTTTCCAAAATTTCACTTTGTATGATAGAGCGGGCAACCTAGCTCGTATTTTGCAGATTCAAATGTTTTTGGCCAGTTAAAAAAATAATTGAAAAATATTTCTATATACTTTCAATTATATACTAAAACCTTCCTCTTGAATCACTCTATCTATTAAAAAAAACCGCATCAAAATCCGTTGCGTAGTTTTAAAGATTTAAGCATACATAGGGACATAGGGACATAGGGACAGAGAAAGCGACTTTGTTTTATACTATGTAGTGATGTTTACTATAACAGCTGTCCTGAAGGTTCTACACAAGTATGAAAGCCTTTATTTATTAACCCACACTTGGTCATTATATATTTGTTTATATCAAACCTTAAAATGACAGCCAAATTCTTTGATTCCCAATAAAAAAAGAATATATATAAGTAATCATAATGAAGAAAAATTACTCAATTTTCATCTGTAATAACATAGCTGATTAATGTTTCTTTAATATTAAGGTAACCAATACATAATAATTATTATTTAAGCATATATATATAATAATAATTATTACATTTAATATCTGAGATATTAAACGGTAATGATAAAATTTTATGACTAGTACCAATTATTCGAAGTCATTTTACAAAATTAAAGGCTAATTGCGGCCGTAGGTTAATAAGATATCTTATACAATAAAAGTTGAAGATCTTCAACTTGGTTGCAAATTGTTATTTTACTAAATAATTGAATGTGAATCGAAAATATTTTAAGTAGGCACAAGGCTTAAGATTTGGGTGAAATTGAATACTGAAAAATACAATAGGTAATTAATTATAACAATACAACGATTATAACTTTATAGTTTAACTTAACTGCGGTATATAATTATAGAATATTAAATACGAGACAATTTTTATTCCGTGAAAAATTTCCACATTAGATAGAGTTTTAAAGTCTTTTGACTTAAACTTGTGAGTATTAAATTTATGGTATTATTCTCTATCAAATATTGCAGGCTACCTTTTAACCTCACATGTACAGATCAAACATTTTCATAGAAAGAAATATATTACATCAATTATTATATACAAATTAAATACATATATTTGTGTCTGGATATGTCCATTGTTCATCTAGAAACGGTACACTTCTTAAAATTTATAATCCCACACGTTAACTATGTATTTGATTTATATATGCCTAAATCCACATTAAATGTAAAACTACATATTGCATGTAAACTTAATCTATGTAGATAAAATATAAATAATTAGTGGTTTCAATCAAAATGGGAATAAGTAGGCGTCTAACAGTAAACGAAAGTGTTTCCTAACATCCGGATCAACCATAACTTTTCCACAACATAATTGATAACAACGTGCGATTATTTCATAGAATCATCTGTCACGTTCCATGTACTCCATAATGGTTTAGATACACCGTGTGATAAGGGAGTCTCACGCCTTGCGGTAGGTATTACTTATTTATCATATTTATTGGACCGGTTAACGTATTTATAGCTTGCACAGGGGTTAGTTCATGCTAGGAAATCGTGTGGAATGTTTTTATTGTTACATGCAGATGTATAGTTGCATTAATTAGTGGTAACTTACTAAAGATTTCTCCAGGAGCGGTCCTTATAATTGTATGGCATGGATAGCTTCGGACAGGGGTTAGTTCATGCTAGGAAATCGTGTGGAATGTTTTTTATTGTTACATGCATAAATAAATAAAAAGTTGAGATCTTAGCGTACGGTAAATGTGGCTGTAGCACAGAATAATAACTAGTAGCTAGCTGTAGTAGAATAGATATGAATGTATCTTTCACTGTCATTCTCAAATTATAACGCTATTATAACGCATTTGCATTAAACATTACTAAACAAAGTGTAAAGTTATAGATAGTATATACTACCTATAGATAGTAGGTATAGACCATTTATATGCCAGACATAGTTTTAATTGAAACTTTAATTGGGTATAAAATCAATGCTAGTCTAGACTACTTAAGAGCTATAAAGATAACTTTCTATTACTTTATCTGTTCTTATATACTTTTTAATTATGTACTCATAAAAGCACACGCAAAATCTAGCTCTAAACCACTCTATACTAAAACAATATGCATTATAAATCAACCGATACTCTTCAATCAAAACGGGTACCTAATTAAAAACATACATCATGTTATCTGTACATGAATCAAATCGTTTCGCCCACAGACTACCGCCAAAACAACGATTACCAAATTAATTACGTTTTTATTTGATAGGCCACTTCGTAATGACGGACATCGGTAATTAAATACGATAAAAGTGTGTCAGGTGCAGGCTATCGCAATGCAACTTGTAACTTTATTTTAGTCGTTTATTTCTTGTATGTTTGTCTGCACCTTTTCTAAGTTTAGTGCTAGATAAGCCCTAGCCTTCCTTGCTTAGGTTGTGCTACGAAGATGTAGAGCATAATTTTAATGATGACAGAACACTTAATAAGATAGGGTCATTTAAGTACCTACTGATAAACTATTGAATAATATAGGAAGTAAGACTATCTACATAATTAATGACCTGAACAATATAATATAACTAATATCGAAATCAGTTCGTGCATTTAGAAGTTGTTATGAAAGAAAGTTTCCTAAATGAATACTGAAAACATTTACAAGCCATCTAAAAGCTCACTTTTCTCAGTATTTTATAAATTTTCTATTGAGTTTACGATTATGAATTAAACATTACTAATAACTCTACACAAGTAGAAACGCATAATAAAACCGCTAAACTGTGTTTATTAGCGGCTTTCTCGGCCAATCTGGCGTTTGTAGCACAGGTTGAGTTATTAAAACTTTATAGTTTACACAATTATATTTACTTAACGGTCGATTCTGTAATGAGCGAATAAAACGACTGATCGATTATTTCAATTTGAAACTAGATCTATTTATTTCTAACATTGTTTGACGTTATTTATAAGGTTTGAAGCGATTTATTGCATCATTAATGTGGGTTTTACTTGATTGTATTTATCATTCTTTTGTCGAGTTATGTATGTAAGAAAATATGTTGATACGGTTTCATTGTAATTATACTACATATTTGAAACTTCTACTTTTTTAAGAAATCGGTTAGGAATATAGAATGTTGTTATTAACCAAATAAAAAAAATAAGGTGATTTACACTACACAACTACAACTTAATCAAAATCCTAAATATCTATCCAAAACTATGATACAGTACTCTATCAGTTAAACATCTAAGATAAACGATTTAACATGTTAATACGTAAAGATGCTTTCATTCACTCCCACCATTCAAGGAAAATCGTGAGATACTTCAGCATGCACTTATCAACGCAGATTGATTTCCATTCAACCGGTGACAATGAATTACACTGTTTGCGGACACCGGGCGAGGCGCTAACGCGCGACTGTCCGCGATTAGCGACTACATGACGACTTAACTGTACACATCATTACCAACACCGTCACAAATATACCACTACCCGCATTCACACGAAACACAACCCTATCCACTATGCACTAAGAACCCAAATACCAGAATGGCGCACTACTCGAAACATTAGTCAATACTCAGCAATGGACAGAGATAGTTCTGTCACATTGTAGTATGTAAACGCTTTTAAAAGTATAAGGTGACGATAAGCAATGTTGTCTCAAGATTTTAGAGCACACATCATAGATGCTCATGCTCTATGTTTGCTGTTTATTTAAATGGTCTCGAAGTCGTTCTTAGTTGGGTTTTGAAATAGTTTGACAATAATATCTTAATGGTGCTACATTTTTCTTATTTTCATAGAGGCTTTGTGCTCGACATTCGAAAAATCTTTCGGAGTATAAAGCATGTTTGACCAACAGATATTTCTTATGATTACCTAAACCGCTATATTTGTAAGCAATTTTTTAGGATAAACATTATTTCCAATAGTCTCGTTGACTATTACTTGTAATTACCACCACACCACAACTAAGATTTTACGCGATAAATGAAAAAGTTAATCTTATTGTATTACTAATAACTTATTTTATCACAGGGGAGCACAACTTCGAATGAAACAAGTGTACGAATTTTTAATTCATGATTATTTTCAAATGTGCCTTTCATGATTATTTTAAATTTGCCTTTTTTAATTTATTATTACACTCATGTATGTAATCAGTATTCATTCAGAGAGAAATGTTCACTTACAAATTACAATATATAAAACCTTGTACCTCCACCTATTCTTAAAGAAATGCACCACTAATAAGGTTAAAAAAATATATAAAATAAATATTATTTAGCGCCAGTGCAGGTCATACTGACATACCCATAATGGGTGCGTTCCGATAATTGGTGATGCTACGCACAATGAAGTTCTCTGTACGCTGAACGCATTGGCAAAGATTATGATATAAACAGAACTGGTAAATAATATATTTTGTAAGATATATATTCTTTATTAATAAATATTAAACAAAACGAATGGAAAACACTACAATTGGAGTAAGCTTTGCATGAAATGATGTCTTCCCGATTTACGGTTAATTTTTATAATATGTATATATTTCATATTATGATGATTATGTGTATATGAGAATATTTACTTCGTAAGTTTATACGCACGAGTTATACGACTTTCATATTAAGCTCAGTGAATTCAAAGTAGTTTCTTTGGAGACAATGTAACGGTAGTCTGCACGAGGAAATAACAATTTCATTATTATTTTACGGCTTATAATTTACATTATATGACTCAATAATATCTTGCGTGATTGTTTATAATGTTACAAACATTACCTATAGTTGTAATAATTTATATTGCGACATGTGCACACAAAATATTCGTGACAATGGATAAATTAGGTATTATCTTAAGCATGGAAGAGGGATTGACTCTACAGTGATTTAATAATTTTCATTTTCATTTCATTTTAACTCGCTTCTCGCTATGTATGCTTAGATCTTTAAAATTGCGGAACGAATTTTTACGTTGTTACTTCAAGAGGGGAAAGTATATAGTGTGTTAAATTTAAAACAGCGCGAGTGAAGCGCTAGTACTCAATATATCCTTTAATATATCACTGTAGTCTGTACCAGACCAGCCCCTACCTAATCTATGACGCTCCATATCACAACGACACCGGTTAGCGTCCGCCCGCTAAGCGGTACACAAACATGCGCGGGCGGCCCGCGCCGTGTGCGACGCAGGGCATCGCTCTAGTGGTGCTAAATGGACCAGTTTCTTAATGTAACGTAGATGGGACAATTTTGGATGTTACCTGATGCTAGTCTGTGTCGTGTTGAATGAATAGAATGAATAGGAAATACCTATGATTGTATTATAGAGATAAGTACATTGGGTTTGGCATAAGTTTTGGTTATGCCCCATGCTGATCTTCCAGCTTTTTGATACTAACGGAACTTATGTCAAAAACAGTTACATTGGTGGATATATATAAAAAAATGAATCTAGATAAAAATATAAAGATAAAATGATTATATAAAGTCTATTGTTACACATTTTATTAATATCTAAGTATTGTTGCAAACTCAATTAAAGATAAGATTAATTATAGGTCACATTTTGTCTACCCTAAAACGAAAAGAGGACACGCCAATCCTGGCCCAATAAACCACATAAATCCTCAGTAATTAGTGACTGTAAATATATCAGTATTAACGATAAAGAGAATTGTGTTTGTGCCAAACGATCTTATTGTTAACCTAGGTCAAGATACGATCGGCCTGTTACGATATTTTCGTTCCTAATTAAATGATATTTAAACCTTTCCTGCTATATTTAATTGTACATAATTTATTATCAAGATATTCTAAAACTAAAGTAGGTAACTTTTATCAGCTCACTTAAATTTATAAATTGTTTCTATCGTATCCATCACCGCCAACATCAAATATTAATAAGCTTATTAGGCCAGTGGAAATTAACATTAAATTCGCAAAGCACGATGTAGTTCTGCATTTTTGGTATGTTGTTTGGATCAGTTAGGGTGATGTAAATCCCAATTTGCAACTTCGAAAAAGTTGTGCTCGCTGCGCACCACGTGATAAACTGCGAAAATTTTGGACTTTTTTCACTTTTTGCTCTAAAAGTCATAAACTATGCGTTTCCGACAAGTATCATTCACTACATAAATTAAGGTTATTAAATTTGCAACAATTTAAGCCTAATTACAGCTCTCTAAACCTTATAACGACTAAACTGTGGCCATTCGAAGATGGTTCATTTTTCCCGAAATATTGAAATTTTTAGTTTTGCTCCCGTTTGAAGCAAAATATTGGCAAAAACCGCTCATTCTATGAGAAGGTCGTATAATAAAGTTGTAGTGCATTTAATTTTCTTTCATTAGAGCATAGAACAAAGTCTGTGAGACAAATAGTTCACTCACAATATCTGAAAAACAAAAAGAAGGTAGAAACTGACTATCTTTAAAAGGCCACAGCTTAGTTGTTATAAGGTTTAGAGAGCTGCAGTTAGGCTTAAGTTGTTGCAAATTTAATTAGCTTTATTTATGTAGTGAATGATACATGTCGGAAACGCATAGTTTATGACTTTTAGAGCAAAAAGTGAAAAAAGTCTAAAATTTTCGCAGTTTATTATTTGCGTATAATCTTATTTCCTACTTTCCCAAATTTTGTAATTTTGTTAATTACCTATCCTGCAAATGAAAAAGTATTATCCTTTTATGATTTTATATGCCCTCAGTTTCAATTCTTTAAAAATCTATTTCTACCTTCTTTTTGTTTTTCAGATATTGTGAGTGAACTATTTGTCTCACAGACTTTGTTCTATGCTCTAATGAAAGAAAATTAAATGCACTACAACTTTATTATACGACCTTCTCATAGAACGAGCGGTTTTTGCCAATATTTTGCTTCAAACGGGAGCAAAACTAAAAATTTTAATATTTCGGGAAAAATGAACCATCTTCGAATGGCCACAGTTTAGTCGTTATAAGGTTTAGAGAGCTGTAATTAGGCTTAAATTGTTGCAAATTTAATAACCTTAATTTATGTAGTGAATGATACTTGTCGGAAACGCATAGTTTATGACTTTTAGAGCAAAAAGTGAAAAAAGTCCAAAATTTTCGCAGTTTATCACGTGGTGCGCAGCGAGCACAACTTTTTCGAAGTTGCAAATTGGGATTTACATCACCCTAACTGATCCAAACAACATACCAAAAATGCAGAACTACATCGTGCTTTGCGAATTTAGGGTTTTTTTGTGTCGATTTCTACTGGCCTATATAAGCTTTTCAAAAGGTCAATAATCACAATTTAAATTTAGTGCTTTAAGAATAACGCCTTATTTAAGTACATGTGCAATGTAGCAGAGAGCACGCAGAGTTGAAATGTTTAGCACCTCTTTAAACTAAACTATTTCGTTTTAGAAAAGTCTTAGCTAATTAGACTCTAGATAACTGTGCCAAAGGCATTATTATGCAAAGGTAACTTAAAAGGTCGGAATACCACGACTGAATATAGATATCTGGTGAAGAACCGACTGCTTTACATGCTCTAAAGAACGCCATACCAACACCGCCCATATGACGTCGAGTGAAATTGAAACAATCCAAAACATTTTCCTTTCCACCTATCTCGGGACTCTACCTTATGAACCTTTCGATATGTCGAACAGGCAAATACACTAATATAAACACACTGTGAATCTACTATCGTGCTGAGTCTCTGATGGCAGAGGTATATAAGCCACGAGCACACTACATCCGGGTTTGTCCGCAATCCATCCCGGACTTCCACAGATATAGAGCGTGTAATCCGTCTTACGCTCGCCTGTCCATCATTACACCGCTTCCTCACCCCGGTTAGCCGACTTTCACACCAGATGGTGCTTTGAAGAATAATTAATTGACATACAACTTATCACAGTTAATTTATTCGTCTGGATAGACACAGGTTTGTCACCGACTTGGCAGCTATCCACACATCTCTGCAACGCACCATTGTCAACCCAAACACTTGTTCATAAAGTTCATTTTCGATCTCAATTCGAAGTGATAACATTTTCTTACTTCATTGAAACACTCCTGTCACTAAGATACACTTAAATTGAAGCCAAAATAAACCGAATCCGTTCAGTGACGTAATTCGTAACAGTACTCTTGAGCCGATATTTAATAATTATTTTAGCTAATATTAGTCGACTACAAAATTAGTCACTCTGAATACGATGACAATGTGCTAAAAGATATTTGAAATATATTTTTATGGTTATCGCACCAGCTAGATATGGTGATCATCCTCTGTGGTTTTACGATGCGTTCCATGTAATCTTTATTATTTGATAATTTATCACGCCATAAAACACATGTTTATTGTATTTTAAAAATATAATATATAAATTTACTCTTAGGTCCATAAATTTTATATAGTCTCCTCAATATCGTTTTAAATTCTATACTTTGTTATAAATGGAAAAGTTAAAATATGCTAAATATATTTGATTCGCAATCGCTTCAAATTATGGTGTGGTTTTGATGATTGACACTGACATAGTTCAGATTTAAGCCTGAGTAAACAAAAATGTTGAAACCTATACAAACAACTAAGTTTAAATTTACCAGTACTTTAGATCAGGCCTAATTTAAAGCCCTTCATTGTATTAAACCTTATATGGGAATAACCTTACACTACAAAATTCTTACGCAAGTTCCACTACTTCTTTTTTCTATACAAATACACAAGTGTATATATAACTACGTTTTTTCCTCAAACCACTTAACTAATCTCATTCATTTATAAATGTATAGCTTCTTAAGGAGCCTTTCAGCCATTTAATCTTGTATAAGTGTGAATAAAATTACCACCCTAGACGATGCGAAACGAGTTACGTAGAAATTTCCCGGCATTCGAGATAAATTGAACAGATCAGCATTTATTTATCCGACTACCATTAGTTAATAGACAAAATACATATTTTAACGTCAACTCGGTTCTTTAATACGCGTTTAATCATATTTTTATCTAGTATCACATTGAAACTAAAAGTAAAGAATATAATAATTACTTCGTGTAAAAAAATAGCACGGTAAAAAAGTATTGTCGGGAAAATAGGCATAGAAATATCTAATTAATGAGGCTATAAAGATAGGCGACCTATTTCCACGCTTTTCTCGATTTTTACTGACTCTACTAAAAATTCTACTTATGCTTATTTATTTTCTTGTGTGCAAAAACTGTTTGTAACGTTATTTATATATTTGAACTCATATTAATAGCGTAAATACATATATAAAAACAGCTACAGTTTCTCAGAAATCGCTTGAAAATGGCATATGTGTTTAGCCACATATATCGTAACTCTTAACTGTCACTAAGTTGCCATTGTCATGTCATTCTTGGTACGATTGACTCAACTAATGTAAGCGTCGGTAATGATTCGCCTGATCTTGTGTGATTTAAATCTTTGAACCTAGATTAACGATAGCAACACGGCTAGGTTAAGTAATTGTTGATTTTGCACTATTATACGAAATGTTTAAAAGTTCACCTTCAAGGTGTTTTCTTTGTTACCTAGATGATAACGACCTGATTTAACTGTCAAAAATGAAGTAGGGATTTGTTTTAATAAAAATAAATTGTATTTTCTTATTTCATTTTTATAGTTATCAAGATGAAATTGGAATAATTTTGCAAAATATTAAGATTCATATAAATCTTAAAAGTTTCATAATTTTAACGAGTAAGTACATAAACTCAAAATTGCCGTGTGAAACGATCTAAAGTGTAGATAAATACGCGGACCATTTTTGGCAAATCTTTCAATCAGTGACCGGCTAGAATCTAGATCCCTATGAAATATTAACAAGAACATTGAGGTCTTGTTATTCTGTAAGCATTGGGTAAATATTTGTACAACTAATAATATATATCAAAATGTTGTTATATTAAGGGTTAGGCTATTTCTGCACAGACATACATGTACATTGTACCTACTGATGTACATATAAACAAAACTAGATAATGTTTAGGGAAGATTGTTTCTATATACATTCACAGATTAGTACTGCTTTATAAGTGCAAATCTTCTTTCACTTGGACTTTACTGCTATTTAATTACGCATTAAGTGTTTTTAATTATTAAATAATGTAAATGACAGTAAGGCGACGATTTTTAGAAGTTTCACTTCTGACACGTGTGCTCGGCACACACGCTCTTTTTTAAAGGTTTTTTGAAGCCTTGACTTAACCACAAGCTCAGTAACCATTAATGAAAGCCCGTAAACACGGAAAGTATGATGTTAATAAAATCATTTCCTACGCTTGCAATCGCGCGGCTTGCTCGTAAATCAGACGCATCTTGACTTTTACTGTTGTAGTAAAACAACGTTACCACTAGTTGTTTATATTAATTAAATTCTTGATTGAAAACTCTTTCCTGTAAACTTCATGATTTTGCAATGAGTAAGAAGGCCCGAAACCGGGTTCATTGTTGCAAATTCCTTGTTTTATAGCTTTATTTGTATAAAAGTTACTATAAAAGATATTGTTTAATATAAATATTTGTAGAATTCTTGTAGGTTAGTTTTTTGCGGTGTAAATAAGTGGTGTGTTTATAAACGATTTTGTAAACTGATTTCCAAAAATTACGTTTATGGGAGCAAGGTAGCTAGGGGAACTGTATGAAACAAACTTTAATCGACTATTTGGAGCTTATTCAAAACCTTGTTCTTCGTGACATCAGCGATGCTAAAACTTTTCTTCCTTTGTATAAGACTTTATTTTTTTAAATTTAGAAACTCTTACTATTAAATGTTTAGCAGTTAATATGTCCAAAAATTCGCCTCATAGCCCTTTACCTTATACCACAACCTTAAAAATATTCAATAAATATTCCAATCATCTATCAATATCAAACATAATAAAAATCGTAATTGATCATAAAAAAAACAAGTACGGCTTTCGCTTTCGACAATTTTAATTAAAATAAGTCGTCCGCCCGCACACAGAGCGGTGTTATCAGACTTTCCTCATTAATTGCGCAATGTATCAAGCACATAAATAAATGTCATAATTTGGATCAAGTTGTCAATGCTCTGGACGTTATTTGATGATTTTTATAAATAACCCTTCTGGAATAAGTATTAGAATACAAAGCATAATACATAAGAATTAAAATAATTTATGCACTACATAATATACGAGTCAAAATATAAAAAAAAAAATATGATTATAAGCAAAATGTTATTTTTGAAGTGAAAATTCTTTAGGCGCGTTGAGAGTAAATTTTCAAGGTCGCGTCATGGCAATACCGTCACGTCATGACGTGATAAAGCGAAAATTTTGGTATCTTTGAATCTTGCCAAAGAAGTTTCACTTTTGACAAGTATGCTCGGCACACACGCTTTTTTACTTTTGTAGAACATAAAAAGTGGTAAACAGTGCACATCTGACAAAAAGCGGAAAAGATAACCAGTCTGCTTATCGATCAAATAACGATTCTATTCTTACACACGCTTATTATCGAATCTTTAGTCTTAAAACGAATGTAAAACAATCGATCAGTATCGAGACCCGGTTCTCGGTAAAGTCTTCAGACGTGTCTAAATTTATTCGAACTAGCTTTGCACTCTGCTTCTCTGACAATGAACTCTTATCGAGTAAACAGTCGATCCGTCAGCGCGTCCTGGCGCACATCTCTCACCAATCGACTCGGATCGTAAATCGATATTTACCGACGAGAAGCACATCACTAGTTGTAGTAAAAGTCGACTTTTACGACTGTTTCTGTAATTATGTAACGTAACGATTTTGAAATTGATCATAGATTTTTGTTTGGAGATGTTTTACATTGCATAGCACTTAAAATGATCGTGTTTATAGAGTACGCCCTGTAAATTTCCGTCCAGTTCAAAACGCAAACATGTTGCACGATGTCTTAAAGAATCTTATTCTGTAAGAAATACCTCAATTTTATTTAATTAAATTCAACAGAGACGGAAAGCTTTTGAAAGCTAACGAAAAGCTTCGAAGCTTTCGAACTAAATTCACAAAGCTCTGTACCTATAAGATTGACAAATCCTTAATAATCTTTAATCGCAACAAAAATAATAATTAATTACTCTAGAACCTTCCAGAAGAATAATCAAACAGATTACACAAAACTCCAAATCACCATACTTACAGTAAATCAAACAAAATATATTTTTCATTGAGACAATATAATAAAACTCTACACTACTTGCTCATACAAAAAATCAAGGCAATATTTGATACTTGGTACGACAAAGCAATTGAGCTGATTAGCGTCCGCGTCGCTTAAAATTGTTTTCCTATAACTCCATCTGCATCTCATCGGATTGAGACGACGTGTGATGTAAACAGGCTAAAATAAACTTCATTCACAAGTTAGACGTAGTGATTGAGTAACAAACATGCATGATAACAGATTGTGACGCGCGGGAAGTTTGCGAAATTTTTAGGTTATGTGCTGTTATAATAGTTTATGATTGTTTATAGTTTGTTTATTTTGGTACATGGTGTTTTTTGTGAGTATTTAGTAACTATTGTAAACAGTGCATATAAATAATTATATGGAAATAAAGTTCTTGTGAATTTGAATTTCACAATTTAAACAGTCTTATAACTGTGTAAACATTGTAAACAAAAAGTACATAAATACGTAGCTGAATATAATAAATGCTATTTCTTGAAGTCAAGCAGCAAACCGATTGGTGACTAAATGTTCATTATACATCCAAAAGTGCCTCAGAAGTAGGAACTCCTAAATAAAATATATTAATTATATACAACTAGGTTATTAATCATAGCATGATAATTTACATAAAATATTATCTAATAATTTGTCTTCATATTGACCAAGCCATTCAGCAAATAAAATGCCGTAAAACAATACAAAACACCAATAAAAATGATTTTCATTTCATTAAATATCAAAAACAACTTGTATATAATAGCCTCAGGTTTTTTACCTCCCACGGCTGCGTGGGTGAAAACTATTGACTAATATCTATCTAAACGCAATTAACAGATGCAATAACTAAAATATTATGTCTTAATTGCCCAACATTTTTAAGAAGTATCAGATAATGGGTTTTATTAATAATTTCGTCGTATCTAGCTGCGTCTGTTGTGCGTAGGATATTTGGAAAATTGTAAATATTTGTGAATATGCCTTCGAAAAATCATATAGGTTACCTACTTTTAACTTTTGTATTTTGGGTGTTTTATAATAATCATAAAAATATGATAAAAGTATAGACAATAATACAAAAAATATACCGGCCGAATTGATAACCTCTTCCTTTTTTTTGAAGTCGGTTAAAAATCATGCATTTGTACAGTAGGAAATATTATGTCTCCTAATGTAGGTACAAATCATTATCAAGTATACCACCATCAGCATATAATTTATCATCAGTATTCACTATTCAGCATTAATTATTTTAGATAATAAACAACACATTTAGGATGTTGTGTGACATTATAATGCAAAAACACCCACAGACGCATTAGTACGCATGTCTTATTTCAAGTCAAAACCACTGCTTTAAATGTTTGATCCAAGTTAACATTAACAAGATGGATAATAATAATATAACGGCATAGTTGCCGAATGTCGAAAACTATTGCCCATAACATTTGCGTCATTCTAATTTAACAAAATCATTACTTACTATCATCACTCACCTTTTAAAAAATCGCGTCTCTTTTCCAAGCTCATATCAATAATTAAGATACATACACATAGACATGTCTGTCATATACTCTCTCACACTCACACACACACACACATAAAAAACCCCATCTTTACAATGTCATTCGTTCCAGGGCGTCTGGCAGCGCAGTAATTCTGGACCCTCGCATGGTCTGCAAGAAGAACCGGCGCACCCGAGGTCGTCTGGCGCAAATCTGCAGGAACGAGACTGGTCTGCTGAAGGAGATCACACGAGGCGTGACCCTCGGGGCTACGGAGTGCGCGCACCAGTTCAGAAATAGACGTTGGAATTGTACTACACAAAGGCGCAGTATGCGGAAAATATTAATGAGAGGTTAGATTTTACATAGTTTAATATTATCTTTGGAATAAAGAAACATTGAATATCGATACTGTTTTTAAACTGGCGATAGTAACTCTTTGGTCGTCTCCTTGGTATAGCTGTAAGTAGAGAGGAACAACCAAGAAGCTATAAGTTTGATCTTTAGGCGGGCCGCACACCAGGCATACACTTGTATCTCGATAATTGTGGCGCCACATTTGAAACGCGACACATTTATCGCCCCTATATATTTGTACGCGAGCACGCACACCGTGATGTCCTTCAAGGACAATCAAAAAAAGGAAGGACATCACGCGCCAGCTGCAGGTATTTGTTAACCGCTGTCTCCGCCGAATCATCGGAATTTACTGGCCAGAAACTATCTCCAACGACGACCTTTGGAAATGCTGCGATGAGACACCGATCGCCCATCAGATTAAACGCCGTAAGTGGGGCTGGATTGGCCACACGCTACGTAGAGACCCGGAACACATACCAAAGCAAGCTTTGGATTGGAACCCCCAGGGAAAACGGAAACGTGGCCGTCCAAAGCTCACTTGGCGTTGTACTGTTATCGCAGAGGCCAAGTCAATTGGAAGGTGCTGGAGCGAAATAAAACGAGCTGCCCAAAATCGACACGCATGGCGGAGTACTGTTGACACCCTTTGCCCCAGCTAGGGGCCTTAGGATATTAAGTAAGTAAGTAAGTACGCACACCGAGGAAACATTTGTAGCGGGCGCACTTTGTGGCGAGACGTTGTCCGCGCTACACGAATTCAAGATCGAACACGTTCGTTATTTGTGGCGCCACACCAAGAAATCGTCGTCATCAGACGATGATGTCGACATTCTCAAAGCGGTGCCACGCTACAACTGTGCTTCCGATGTGCGCATATACAATACATTTGTAGCAAGCTGAATTGTAGCGCATTGATTGTGGCGACGTAAATGTTCGATGCATGTAGCATGTGGCGCTGGTGTGCGGCCCGCCTTAGAAGAAACTCATAGGGGTGTCAATTAAGAATAATGTCGATATTTAGTATAGAATCATACATGTATAAAGAAAAATGATGAAAATTTATTTGATTTCACTTTTAATTCACACACATAAACTCTTTTAAAATTTAATAATATCTACCATTTATGTCCAAAGTTCATATTATACGCAGCACCATAATAGAATAAAAATGTAGACGCTTCTTAAAAAATATCAACTCACAAAAAACTGCTATATAAAACTAATTAGTACACTTCGCCTTTACGTAATAATGTATCATGATACTTTGCCACTAATAACATTTTATTGAAAGACGAAAATAAAAAGAAACATGAATAGATTTATCGGTACGATGCGATGAGTTCATCAGCATTTAAGATATTGTAAAATTTGGGCGAGGATCGCTACCTGCCACCTTTATTAGTCGATGGACAAAAGAATGCAAAATGTGTTAAATCTAAAAGCTATCTCCGGCTAATTCGATTAGTCCTAAAGAGTTGATTTTATGCGCCCGCTCGTATATCTAATGCGCTGAGATATCGCTATTTATGCCTGTCTGACGATTTCCAAATCGATACCCCGTTAATGACTTTTGATTGTTTCATTTTATTGATGATTTAATCACTGTATAATAAAGATTTATATTTTTTATGAGAAATATGATGACGTATTTTTTGCTCCAATAATATGTATTAGTTGCGTTGATTTTTAATTAATATGCAAACTTTTTGCAGGATAATTAACTCGACGTGCATTCGCGTGATTCATTAGTGTAAATTAAGTGGTATTTGTCACAAATTCGCCAGACACGAGAAATATTTATAAACCTGAATAAATTAATGTTTTTTTCTCGTGTTTGTTACTGTTCACTTTTTGACCCAGAAGTCGAGAAATGAAAACAAATAATGTTAATCCGAATATATTTATTGTGAGATGAGTCGTTGGAAATGTCAACGCGTTTTTATTGTTTTTTGGGTATCGAACGTTTTGTTAATGTAAAATACATTAATTAAATGTTTTATGTTTGGAACGATAGCTTAATTCGTTGTTTTATTTATTCATTTTTGATATTTATATGAAATAAGAACTGAATTACTGTTTTATCTGGTTATTTATCATTATGCGATTTGCAATTATGGTCTAACGTTTTTTGCTGCAATAATTTATCATTTAGTCTTTAGACTACTTTAAATGTATTTTATTTTTGCTTGTTTATTGCACCCAATGTTTTTACGAGTTCGAGTTTCCATTTGTTTCAATTTGAATTACAGAATATAATAAGCAGAGCTTGTATTTGGAGTAACAGTTTTACAAAGTTTTTAAACTTTTTTAGGATTGTTATATTTTGACTGCATTAATTTGATAATTAATAAATAAATAATAATTGACTATCCCGTCTAGTTTTGAATTTGAAGCCTCACTGCGCGAATGAAACTGTTTATTTTGTATTTAAAATATAACACAAACCCCCATCGTATAGTCATAATCAGTATTGACTTGGATTGACGAACATCAAGTCTTATAATAGGTCCTCATGTACTAAAATGCTATAAATTTTCTTAGGATTTAATTAATTTATGTAAAAATATACCTACCCTGTATATCAATGGGAACATTTCACTTCAAATAGAATAAGACACGAGTGTTTTATAGTAAGGCGGTATAGCAACAAATTAGGTTAAAAGCTTATAAATTGCTGCCAACAGCTTTGGGTGGCGGGCTACGGGATACAAAACTGAATTAGTCCCGGTTTTTTATCACACACTGATGGGGACAGTATTATATACAGGGTGATGCTTTTTATTATTAAATTATTTTTTTATGATGCAATTTAAAAATGATATATAGGTACCTACTAAATGTATCTTATGTAATGATAGGACGCTTCGAATATTTTTCAGTGATAGTCATAGGTTAAAATGGTTAAATTAAACTTATTTTCGTATATTTACTTGTTCATTCTTTATCAAAAAAAAAAAAACTATTCAAATTATAAGCAACACCAAATATTCGTACTTCAGTTGTTGTCAGTCAAATTTGACCGGATTTGCCTTATTCATATCACGAATATGACAAAGTTTAAAGATTCCATAGCTTTTCAATGTACAAAACTCAAGTATACACATTCCCTTCAACTGAATAGATTTACAATTTATATTATAATACAGTACAAATGGTATCAACTTCTTTAAATATCTTCTACATAAACAAAAAAGAAGAAATATCTTCTATATTGCAAGATTACCTGGTAGAGGATATATATCGTATACGTTCTTATTGACTGTATTTTGCCGAATCTGTTTGAATTTATTTCAGTTTGTGTACGATTGCTTTGAACAATTAAGAGTTATTGAAACCTCTTTACAACAAAATGAATTGTAATATTCTTATGTACATTTAATCTAAGTAACTTATTAATGAATATTATCTTAAAAACTTCATAAATCATTTCCTTACAAATTAAAGCAGCCTGTATAATCAGTGACGGGGAAAAAAATCGTTAATTGGTCCCTTTCATTAGTAACTCCGTGCATTCCTCACTTCGTTCTTTTTTCTGTGTCAAAATGTTATCAATGTATAAGGATTTCATTTTTACTTAAACAACCTTATCACTTCACTTACTGTCGAGTGACCACCGAGCGTAAGTAATATATAGGTACTTAATTATAATATTTCATTTTAATACTTATAATCCTGTTATCTTCAAGAAATCTATATAAATATATTATGTTTAGGTAGATATTGTGGGATATATTTAGTGTGTTTATAATTCATGACTTTTTAAGCTATTGCATAGCTTCTATCGCAGGCCTTGAGCGCGGGGACCGAATCGAGAAATTCCGTAACGAAAAAACCTCACGCTCCCCACTCCGACGGGCTCGGAGGTGTGGCTTGAAGGCATGCTATGCAATAGCTTTACCGCGGCAGTCCCCGAGTGCCACACGTCTTTTTTTAATCGTGCTTGTATTTTTTAAAAGACGATTTGATATTTTTGATTTCATTTTTTCTATTTATAAGTATTTTTTACAATTGCTTATTGAACTGAATTAATCAATTAGTGAATTTCTATTTCATAAAAATCAGAAAGTATAAAAGTAAAACTTTGTATTAAGAAAGTTTATTCCGTTGTATAATTTACCTACATTAAATATTTATTTCTATAACGATTAACTAACAGTGGGTTGTAGGTAATTTTCATTTTATTTCCTTAATATAAACCGGAAATATATTGAGGATTCATTAATTTTTCACATTAGTTTCAACAATTGTCTATCGATAGGTATATCTGTAGGAATAATTAAAAAATAAGTTCATTAAAGACGAAAAAATATGATTTTCACACACACCTTTAGTTATATATAATTTTTATAGTGATTTTTAGATTTTTTGTCTGTCTATGCGTTGGTTTGCGCTAGTCTAGAAAACGCGGAAATCTTTACTAAGCAGGACCGGGAAGGAATTCTATCTTAGAGGACGTATTTTAAAATATCTAGAACAATATCGACTGTATAATATTTGACACAATTTAGTAAATTTAAAACTGTCAAGAACTATGCGTTAATTAATCGTACACTTAACGTGGTTTATTCACCTTAATTTCACATCTCACGATAACATAAATCAACCAGCAGTAAATAA